>JAQPPZ010006355.1:0-104487 GCA_028583015.1 Wollemia nobilis
AAATAAACTAAATATCACATAAAGGTTCAATTGTTCAAATAGGTATCACCACATCTTAGTTAATACAATTATTTTTTTTTATGCCATAAAGTTAGCCAAGGAGGATCATGACATCTATTGAAGGGAATTGATTCTCAAATGATTGGGACATCTCCTATAATAGAAAGCTATGAGATTTTAACTTTGTTACCCAAAGGTCGAAGTACTTTCATAGTGTAGATATTAATTACTACAAGAGAAGAATACTACAGAAGAAACTTCTAGAGCAAAATTGTGGTGAAGTTGGGAGATAAGAGATATCCATTGCTAGATTGGAAACTTCACAAGAAGAAAAGGCCATAGAAGCCTTAAAAGGCCATAGTAGACTTGATCCAAAATAAAATGCCATAGAATATTTGATCCAAAAGAAAAGGCCATAGAATCCTTGAATGAAAGGCCATAGAAGCTTTGAAAATGCCACATAATCCTTGGTACTAAAAAATGCCATAGAGTCCTTGATCTTGAAAAAGGTCACAAAAGCCTTGATGCTGATAAATTCCACATAAGCTTTGATCCTAAAGAAGACTTCAAAATAAAGTATCTAATTTAGAAGTAGATTTTAGTACTAGTATTTTACTATAGGAACAGGAAGATTCAGTGAGTTACCAAAGCTTCCTATAAGAAGGTTAGGAGGATTATATTCTTCAGAATCAATCCAGAACCTAAAGCAAAATATATTATGAGAATATCTCATTTATGAAGAAGGACTAGGAGAGTCTTGCTCAAATACAAAGGTAACATAATCAAATATACAAGAGAAGATCTTGCCACCAACACTTCTAGAAGAAAATTGAATATAAGGTCTCAAGGAAGACCAAAAGGAGCTATGGAATCAAAGTCCTTGGAGAGGTCTCTATGAGCATCTAGTAAAAGACTTGGTGAGCCTTGATGAATAATTTATCAAAAGATTTCCAAGGATAACTCATTGGAGAAATTCACTATTGGAGATAGTGAAAGATTTGAAATAATTGTCATCATTGAGAAACAAGCCCAAGAAGAAAAATTTGGTAGGGAGTGCCAAATATCATAAGACCTCAAGAAATACAAAATATTGAAAAGAAACATACTAAATCCAAGAGACCTAGATATTTCCTCTCACATTAAGAAGGTACCACTTCAAAATAAAATATATCTTCACATCTAAAACAAAAAGGAGGAGACTACAAGAGGAGAACAAGCCACCAAAAACTCTAGGCTAATGAAAGGGAGACCATATTTTGGTGAAGATAAAGTTGTTCAAAGAAGCCTATAGAAAGAGCTGCAAGATATCATCTAATATAAAAAATTGGTAATCATAGACACCAAGATCTACATCCTCTACAAAAGTAGTGAAAAGAGTTTTAATAAAAAGTAAGCAACTATTGGTGCAAGTAGATTCATTAAGTGGGCTACTTATTAGATTTGTTTAAGAACCTTAACTAGGACTAAAGTTGCAAAAAGGAGAATTAAATTAGAGTCTTCAAAAGGTGCAAAAATAAAGGATTCTTTAAGGTTCATTTTCACTTTAGGAGTTGATTAGATTTTAATTTTAAACTATCTATCAACTACCTATTATCTACTTTGAAAAATAAAATGAAGACTAGATCCTATTACCTTGTTAAAGAAATTTTAGAATAATTATTGAAGATTCATTTCAGATTATTCTTGATTATTTACAATAGATTGATTAAGTTCATTTGTTTTTGAGATTTAATTGGAGTAATAAAGATATATTATTAGTGCATTAAAATATTATTATATTTGCACTATTAGATTACTCTCAAAAATATTATTGTTTGTTTCAATGAGAAGGGCACAAAAATATAATTAATTAAAGTGTCTAAAGACACTATTAGTGGATAAATATCTACAACTTTGGGTCTCCTAAGAAATCTTCAAAATAAGCTCTATCCTCCAATATTTTGAGAAGAAAGTAACCACCAAAAAGAGCATCAAAGGAAGCATCAAACGAAACTTGGTGAGTCTCAAGTTCAAGGTACAATAAGAGTGCAAAAAAATATAGCAAAATAAAGCTTCTATCATGTGGTTACAAGCTTGTATATATTCATAAAACATCCAATATAAAAGGGGAAGTCTTAATTTGTAAAGAACAACCTCAAAATCCCTATATTGCACTCAGATATTCTACCTCAAAACCAAAAAATTAGATGTGAAAAGAAGAGTCCAAAAGGTGTTATAAGGATATTTTATGTAAACCTATTTTACATTATATTGCATAAATACTAATATGGTTATACAGGAAGAAAAAGGCAGATTTATAGGTTCTCTAGAGACACTACACTTGCTAAAAAAATTATTCAAAAGTGCTTGTATGCTAGAAATATCAAGCTCAGGTCAAGGAGCCAATATATGGGCTCATACTCCTCACATCCAAGAAGGATGAACTTGCAAGATACAATGTGAAAAACAAAGGGAAAATAGTGTTAATCAAGAGCAATAGCATCTACAAAAGGAGGATGTAAGAAAGCAAAGAAGAAAGGAAAACAAAGCACCATTGGAGTATCACTTACTCCATGATCATTGGTAGAAATTGGTGCTCAAAAACTCCATATTGTTGCTCCATATCCTAGCTAAAAGCAAGTGCAAGTGAACAAAAGAGGAGTTGAAGTAGGGCTATGGATAAGGGATCGACCCCAAAATGTATTTATAAAAACTTTGTGAATCCGTTTTGAAATCCAATCGAATAATGTCCTAACACATGTAGAAGGTTCACTAGTATTAGGGGTAATATTGGAAATTTAAACAAAATGGTCAAATTATTAAAAAATTGGGGCGAATAGACCTAAAAAAAATTTGCACCCAAAAATTTTTTGGCCAATGGGCCCTGGTCAAGGGTCCCAAATATTAGCCAATTCCAAATTTTAAAAATACTAATTTTAGCCAATTTAGCGAGAAATAGCCACTATGCATAACTTTGAGTTGGAGATTTTTGAAGCTTAAAGGATATCCAAGAAAGGTTTTTTTGAACTAGTGAAAGGAAGTACGTCCATGTAGAGAAGAATGTGACACTTTTCACCAAAGAATAATCCTAACGCTCAAGTCAAGAGAGTGCTTATCTTCAATAAAGGAGTTACATAAATAGGCTAGTGCATTGATTGTATGGGATACAGTTGTCCCTTAGAAGATCGAATATTTTGCTAAGGAGTGTAACACCTAGATGTTATAAGAAGAAATATAAACATATCATTTGTACCAAACTCCCCTTAAGAACTTGACGTGATACAAATGTGCCACTTGACAACTTACATAAGAAGCTTCTCCATATTAAGGATATCAAAGACCGAGGTTAAAGTAGGAAGGCAAGTAAATTCTCATCTCTACATTTACACTTCATTGTTTGTACACACAGTGTAGAATTATAGCATGGAAATAAGGTGCTAGAGCCTTCAATTCTCAATCAAAGTGTGGTCAAAGTAAGAGTCCAAGAAGCACTTGTTTGGAGTGCGTATAGCTCCAAGTGATTCCATTGGAGGGTGTAGTCACAATATCAAGACGTCTACATAAATTGCATGTAGCCCTAGCTTCTCAACAAGAAAAACACCGTATATTGCTTGGTGAAAGGTAAAGTTTAATTCCCATTATCATATGCTTTCTTTCCTCAAGAGTCATAAGGTTGTAATTAAAGGTATTTAACTAGCTTAGATATATAAAATATATATTTTTAAAAATCGCGGGGGATTTCAAAATGGGGGGGTTTTTCTTTTTTTGGGGGGGGGGGGAAAGGGGGCGCCGGGGGATTGATAACTTTTTGTGGTGTATATATTTTTTTTTTTTATTTATTTAATTTTATATTTTTTTTTTCTTTTCCTTCCCTTTATTTTTTTTAATAATATTTTTTTTTTTTTTTTTTTTTTTTATTAATATTTTTTTTTTTTTACGGCCGCTCTGCCTTCCTTCTTTAGTATTTTAGGTAGCCCGCCTAATTAATTGAAATAAATTTATCAAAGGGGAAACTTTATCATATAAATACAATATTTACAATATAAATACTAGGAGCAATAAGGATTTCTACCAAAATAAATAATAATTATTTGTAAATATTATTGTGATCTAATTTATCCAAATATTAGGGAGTCATAAGGACTACTACATAGATAGGATATTGTTTGAGATAGCATCTTGGTTTGGATGGAATGAGAGGATGTTTTTCGTAGGACTTCCCAAACTACCAAACTTATTTTGGCCATATTTCACTCTTGAACTCATATTGAGCTAAAATTTTGAGGGTAGATGCCTGACAAACACTAGAACATCTCCACCAATTTTTATATCATTTAGAGTAACATCCCTATGTGAAAAATATTTTTAGCAAGTGACTATGCAAGGGTTTCATCTTGGTTGAGTGCAAGTAGCTCTAGAGGTTGGTTTTTGGGCCTTTGAGCCCTAGCGACCAATATTTTTGTGGTTTCTACTCAAGATTTTAGTAGGATATATTGTAGGGGATCCAATATGGGTTAGAAATATATCTTTCAATAGATATTCATGATGTGAACTTGATTGACAATGACTTCCAATTTATTGCACAAAAGAAAAGTGAAAATCATACCTTTCCACAACATCTAGGGCATGGATTAAAGAGATCACAAAACAAGTTTCAAGCAGTTGATCAAAAAATGGCTCAGATCTCAAGTGAATATGGTGCTAAGGTGCACCCACAAAATAAATCCATTATGGAAACCCCTATCAAGGGTAAGAATTTCCAAGACTCAGCCCCAAAAATGAATTTTAGGGATGCCCTTCATGGTGGAAAACCTCAGCCTAATGCTAATATTAATCTTAGGGCTTCCCATAAACCTCTAAGAATACCTAAGATGGATCCTAGGAAAATAGAGTCAGGATGTCTTAAAGCAGCTGATGGAACTCCTATTGTTAAGCTTGATATGGGTAACATTCAGACTGGCATTGAAGATCTGGAAAAAGAGGACTAATTTGTCATTTCGTGGGTTTTCGTTCGAGCCTATCTGCTTTCAAAGTCTGGGCTACAAAAAGCTAGAAAACTAAAGGTGAGTTACAAATCTCTATTTATCCAAATGGTTATTTTCTTGTTTTATTTTCTAATAATGAAGATAGAGAGAAAACATTTCAAGGGGTCCCTGGTTCTTTGGAAGGGCAGGGCTTTTCATGAAGCCCTGGCATACTAAATTTAAAGCCAAAGAAGAGATGCCTTCTACAAGTCCCATGTGGGTTAGACTCTTTGGCCTCCCAATTGAATTCTGGAATCCAACTATTTTTTCTTCAATTGGAAACTCTTTAGGAACTTTTATGATGACTATTGATTGTACTAAAAAATTTGAACATATTATTTATGCTCGGATTTGTGTTTTAATAGATTTTGACAAACCCCTACCTAAAAAGACCACATTACAATTTGGGGAGGACACTTGGGAGCAAGTAGTGGACTATGATAACATTCCTTTTCATTGTAGAATTTTCCATGAATATGGTCATTTGGCTAGTGTTTGCCCAAATAAAATTCCATATCAAAAGAAAGAAGATATAAACTCAATAGGTTTTCAAATGCCTAAGAAGAAGAACACTCAGAAAAACCAGTTATGAAGGATCAATCTAAGTTATCTACTAATATGTTTGAAATTATTTCCACAAATGATGTCCCAAGTGAGGAAGAGGAAATAATGGAAATAGAAATATTAGAAACACAATTTAAATATGAAGGGAAGAACTCAGAGATAAACCAACAAATCAAAGGTTTTCAATATAAAAAAGGGAGAAAATATACATAAGAAAAACAATCTTTTAAATGTTAAAACTTCAAATAATACAGGTTCCAATATAGAGTCTGTTGAACCTTCTCGTAACACTTTGGTTGTGTACATGCATTCTTCAAGGTTAGAAGCCATCTCAGATTCAATTAGATTAAGTCAAGAAACAAGAAAAAAAATTGAAGATGGATTCTAATCAAAAGGTAGGTCGCAACACCAATCAACATCATAGGGCAAAAGAAGGTGAAAAGCTTATAGAGGAAGGTAAAATTAATACACTTTCCAACTTTTTTAGCCCTAGTATTAATGAATATCATCACTTGGAATATTAGAGGACTCAAAGGGAGTTTTTCAAAACAAAATGAAATTAGAAGAATAATTCAGATAAATCATCCACCTCTTGTTTTCCTTCAAGAAACGAAGATGTCAATAGAGGAAATGGAATCAATTGCTAGTAAAATTTGGCCAGCTAGAAAAGTGGTTTCCCTCAGTTCTCAAGGAACTTATGGTGGCATTGCTTGCCTTTGGGATCCAAAAGAGGTAGTTATTCACCATATGGTTGGCAGTTGGGGTCTTTTGGCTATATCTATTCAAAGTAGACATTCCAACCAAATTATGCTCTGCATTATTGTTTATGCTCCGACTACTTTGGAGGAAAAAAGAAGATAGTGGAAGGATATAACTTATATTATCTCTCATTTTTCTAAATCTTGGATCTTGATCGAAGGATATTTCAATACCATCCTCTCTCTGGATGAGAAAATAGGGGGAAATAGAAATTTGGATAGGAGCACTGACCTCATGAGTGAATATATTGCAAACCTCCATCTTGTGGACATCCAACCAGATAATGGCCTTATGACTTGGTCTAACAGAAGGTAAGGCTTAGCTTGTATAATGGAGAGATTGGATAGGTTCTTGCTCTCTGAAAATTTCTTAATCCATGGTCACATTCCTAAAGTGAATACTCTTAACAATGCTGGTTCGGATCATTTGCCAGTCATGGTGGAAATGTGGAAAACCAATGTGATTTTCTCTCCTTTTTATTTTTAGTTAATGTGGCTTAGAGATAGTTCCTTTAGACCTTGAGTGCAACAATGGTGGAAGGAAGGTAAACCTAGGTATGGGACTAAGATGTTCTATTTTTCCAAAATATTACAATATATTAAATCCAAAATCAAGACTTGGAACTGGAAGGAGTTTGGGGATGTTCATAAAAAAAACATGAAGTTATTGCTCAACTTGAAATTTTGAATAAGAAAATCTATTTAGATGGCCTCACAGAGAGTAGAAGTGCATATGAAATTAATCTCATATCTCAGTTAGAGGAATGGAAAAAAAGAGAACTCTTATGGAAGCAAAAATCTAGAATTCAATGGCTCAAAGAAGGAGATCGAAACACAAATTTCTTCCACAAATCTCTTCTAGCTCGAAGATCTCACAACTTTATTTCTTCCCTGAAATCAGATTCTGGAGAAGTTGTCTACACTTGGGATGGCATGAACTCTATTGTTGTCAATTACTTTTCCAATATTTTTGTTGCTACTCCTCTTGACTCAGCTTCTCAACAAAATGTTCTTCAAGCAATCCCTTCTCTTATCACTTCTGAGGATAACTCTATTTTGACTGCTCCTATTACTATCAATGAGCTTCAATAGGTAGTTTTTAAAATGCAAAAAGGAAAACCCTAGGTCCTGATGGTTTTCCCATTGAGTTCTACCAAGATTCCTAGGATATCCTTCATGTTGATTTATTAGAGGTGGTGGAAGAAGCTAGGAAAGCCAAAGAAATTTTGAAGGTTATCAATAAAACTTATATTACTCTTGTTCCAAAAGCTCAAGAGGCTGATCATATCTCAACTTTTAGATCTATTGCTTTATGTAATGTTCTTCTCAAAATCATTACTAAGATCATGGTAGAAAGGTTGAAGCCTCTTTTGCATAAGATTATTTTCCTTGAACAAGGGGGTTATGTGGAAGGGCATCAAATAGTGGATGAGATAGTTCTTGCTTAGGAAGCCATCCATTCCATGGATATGCAAAAATATCCTTCCATGTTCATTTGGTTAGACTTATCCAAAGCTTATGATAGAGTGGATTGGCACTTCCTTATCAAAGTTTTGAGGTAATTTGGTTTCTCTCAAGATTGGATGGATTGGATTATGGGATGTATCTCTTCAGTTTCCTACTTAGTTCTTATCAATGGTAGGCCTTCTCAGTTGTTCCCAGCTTCTAGAGGTATTAGGCAAGGTGACCCCCTTTCCCCTTATTTATTCATCATTCTTGTTGAATGCTTGGGTAGGACTATAACCAAAAAGAGAGAAAAAAAAACCCTTGAGGGAGTTACCATTGCTCATGGAGCTAGACCTATCTCTCATATTCAATTTTTTGATGACTCTACTCTTTTAGGTAAAGCTACAGTTAAGGAAGCTTCTAATATTAAGCAAATCATTAGTTATTTTTCTAAGGCTACCGAGCAATTGATCAATGAAGACAAATCTAAAGTCATTTTCTTTCACTACTATGCTAGACAGGAATCCATGGTCTTTGATAAATTAAGATATAAGAAGACCTCCCTTCCAATCACTTATTTAGGTATTCCCATCAATATTCAAAGATAGAAAAAATTTGGAATTGGTTGTTGGAAAAAGTCAAGAAGAAAATTAGAAAGTGGACCAATAGGTGGCTTTCTTCTGGGGTAGAATCACCTTGGTAAAATCAGTCCTTCAAGCTAATCCTATTTATGTTTCTACCATGTTGAATATCCCAAAGGTTGTTCTTCGAGAACTGGATCAAATCTATCATCGGTTCCTTTGGAGTGGTACTAAGGAGAAAAGAAAATGGGCCTTGGTGAAATGGGACACTTTATGTCTTCCTAAGAATGAAGGGGGTTAGGATTTCGATCTGCTATTAATAACAACAAAGCTTTAGCTGCTAAATTATATTGGAGGATTTTACATAACCCCAATGCTCTTTGAGCCAATAATCTCCATACTAAATATGTTGAGAACAAAAGTCCTAAGACCTTGTTCGCTATCAATTACCTACCAAAGGTTCTCCTATTTTAGTAGTTCTTAATACTAGTGAGGATTTGATAAAGAAAAAATTATTTTGGATCATTCATAATGGTCAACAAGAAAATTTTTGGATAGATTCTTGGGATGGTCACAAGCCTTTGATAAATCAGTTTCTCGATTGGAGGCCTTGGATGGAAGAGCTTCACCGAGCTAACTGGATAAAGGTGGCTAATTACTATCGGTACCATACTGGTAATTCAAAGGTTGGTAGATATTGGATCACTATTTAGGACTGGCCTATTCAAATCCCAAAAAGGCAAAGACAATATATCCAATGCATCCTTCATATGAGATCTCTCTCTTGGTCCCATGAAAAATATTGTTTTGGATGGAACAACACTACTAAGGGTGAGTATTCAGTTGCTCAAGGTTATTTGGCCTTATGCCATAATAATCCCAACCAATCATCTGATATATTTTCTCAGTTGTGGGCTCAAAATATCTAGCCTAAGGTGAGGTTCTTTACTTGGCTTTTATTGCATCGTAGGGTGCTTACTGGTGAGCAACTTATGAAGCATGGTTTTCATGGCCCTTTTAGATGTGAAATGTGTGGAGAGAATGTGGAAAATCTTAGCCATATTTTTATTGAGTGTACTTTAGCCTATGAGATATGGAGGAGAATGGCCACTTTACTTGGCTTACAGTGGTCCAATTTTTTTACTTTTGAACAACTTTGGAGGGATTGGCCTTAACAAGAGGGTGTTGATCATTTTATTAGGCAGTTAGTTTGGATGGGTTCTACCATTCTTCTTTGGAATATCTGGAATGAAAGGAACAACCAAATTTTTAATCAAGATAGGAAGGATATTCACTATATCTAGCAAAATACCATTGCCAACATAGTTGAATCAGTCCAACAACTCCTTAATCACCCCCAAAACTCCCACCAAATATGGGATCAAGTGATGCAAATATTGAAGATTAACTCTTATAAGGGCAACCATCTTAAAGGGAATGTGAGTAATTGCAATATGGATAGAACAAGGAATTGGCAACCTCCTCCTAAGGATTTTGGAAAAGTCAATACTGATGGAGCCTCTAGAGGGAACCCTGGAAAAGCTAGTGTGAGAGGAATTGGTAGACTTTCAGATGGCTCCCTGGTTTTTACTTTTGTTGAGAATTTGGGTATTCTATCCAATAACCTTGTTGAGGGGTATGGTATCCTCATAGGCCTTCAAGAGGCTACTAAGGTTGGATGGGAAAAGGTGCTAGTTGAGTCTGACTCTCAACTCATGATTAATATTTTGAAGACTCCTAAGAATCATAAGGTTGATTGGAGAATAAAAAAAATTATTGAGAAGATTCAGTTAATCCAGATGGAATTTTTGAAAGTTGATTACAATCATGTGGTCAAATATCAGAACAAGAGTGTTGATGCTTTAGCTAATTGGGCTTTGGACAAAGATGATATTACTTGCTACGGCCACCCTCCTAGATGGTGGGCTTCACAAATAAGGGAAGCTCTTCTTTCTATCATTTCTTTGGATGGCTCCAGTTCTGGAGGTACCTAGTTTCTTCTTGCTTTATTTTTGCTTCTCTTTGGTTCGATCAGGGTATTTTAGTTCCCTAGATCAAACTAATATTTCTTTTGTTTCCTTTGTTGATTCTTGCCTTAAAAGTATTTTGGTCTAGAAAGGTCATTGTTGTGTTCAATTTTTTTCTTTTTTCTTTTTTGTTTAGTTTTTTGAGGTGTGTGTGTGTGTTTTTTGTTTTGTTTTTTTTTTGTGTTTTTTGTGTTGTTTTTTGTTGTTCTTGTGTTTTTGTTGTTTTGTGTTTTTTGTTATTGTTCTTGTGTTTTTGTTGTTCTTGTTCTTGTGTTTCTGTATGTTTGTGTTAATTGGTATTTTTGTGTTTTGGTGTGTGAGTGTTTTCTATGTTTTTATTTTTGTTTGTTGTCTATTGTTGGTTGTTTTTTTTGTTTTATTTTTATTTTTTAGGTTTTGGTTGTTTTTGTTTTTCATGTTTTTGTTGATTGTGTCTTTGTAGCATTCTATTGTTTTTGTCATGTTTTTGTTTTGTTATGTTGTTCTTGTGTTTTTTTGTGTGGTTCATATTTTTTTTATCTTATTGTGTGTGTGTTTGGTTGTGCTTTATCTTTTCGACACACTCAAGGAGCATGTTTTTTTAATCTTATTGTGTGTTTGTGTTTGTGTGTTCTTGTTTTTTGTTGTTTCAGGTTTGCTCCTTGAGTATGTCAAAGGTGGTAGGCCAGGTGCGAGCCCTAGGTGATTTTTGTGGAAGAGATACCCCTACCTCCTTGGGTCTTACCCAAAAGTGGCATCCCTTCTAGGATATTTTCCACAAAAAAATGACTACTACATCAAATTGGAAAAATTAGATACACTAAACCTAATTCCCAATAGGTTATTTATAAAGAGAGATTTATAAAAGCTTTTTCAAAGATTGAATATACATAATATTATTGTCTCAAATCTATCAAAAGGAGACAAAAGGTCCAACATTATTACATCTTTAAAATTTGGGATCAGTGCTTAGTTCAATAGGAGTGATAAGGAATAATAAGAATTGATTTTGGTATTTACAAAACCTTTACAAAATAAATAAAATATTGAACTATAATTTACAAAAAACACTATATCTTATCCATAGCATACTAGGGAGTCATAAGGCATTCTACAAACTTGGTAACATCAGCTTCTATCAAATATTATCAAGTTATAAAATATAAGCTTTCCTCAAAAATCTTATTATCCTTTGGAGTAAATACTCACATTACTTGGGAGACATAAGGTTGTCTACAAAAGAAGTGTCAATAAAGGTTTTGTCAAATCAAACTTACATTCTTCAAGAATCATATATCTTATCATAAGGAGTCATAAAATAGACTTCTAAGATTCTTGCAAAAACTAGAAGGATCTATCATGGATGATATCTTAAGAAATACCTTCAATAATGAAGAACTACTACATGAAGTAGAATATTACTCCCAAAAATTAATAGATACTCTAGAAGGATATGAGTATCTATCCAATAGTGACAAAGATAAATTTTTCTTGTTTCTTAAAGAAGCAAAAGAAGGTAACTTTACAACATTGATTGGTTATCTTCATGATATTCTCTTCACAACATGGTGGACTTCAAAAAGACTAGTTATTTTTTATCAGAAGGATGACTGATGTTATATCTATCACTAATTGTGTTTGTGCTTACTCAACACAAGGAATGAGATAAATAATGATATTACTATGATGATAAAATAATCTATCATGAAGCAGAAATTCTACCAGCACCAATGCAGAATTATAAGAGGAGAAGAAAAAGAAAAAGGAATAAAAGGCATGCCAAAAAGAAACTTGGAATTATGAAGATTGAACCAGTTGAACACATGCAACAGTCAGAAGAACCTCTAATCACATATTACTTTACATCATATGAAGACACAAATTATCTACTAAACCTAATCACAATGATCAAAGAAGGAGGAATTTAGTGCAAGGTCAATTGAAAGGAGAACCCACAACTTTAGCTCATTTTTGTATCATCTAGAGACTGAAGCATCTATAGAAGAATCAAAGCCATCAATGAAAGAAGATCCACATTGAAGACTAAAGTCTTCAATATCTAAATAATGTAATATAGGGGGTGTTAGAAATAGAGTCTATTACATCATTTGGATCATGTAAATGTACCTTTACCTTGGTACATACTTAGGACATTAGATTACTTTAGGGGGAAGTTATCTAGTTACTTCATGAAATGCAATAATTGCACAAGTGTCAAAGTGCAAGTTGTATATGTGCAAGTTATCCCTTTCACATCTAGGTAGAGTGTTAGCCAAGGAACCTATTTCCTATATAAAGGGCCATATGTATAGATCATAGATATAGAGCATTATATATATATATATATATATAATTTGTAGTCATCTCGTAGATTTACTTTATGTCATTTTAGTGTGCATCTTGTGTTTGCTATCTCCCATTACATGTTGTATAAAAAGCTAACATTGACCACTACATTTATGTTTTGCCCAATGAAAATTTCATAGATTCATTCAAAATAGATTAATAACACGAGATTATGGGAAACCTTCACATCACTGGCATCCACATCCTCAGACGTAGTCTTCGACTTGAGTAGGTAAAATGAAATAGCACATATGGTAGCATTTATTTCTTCCAAATAATTCCAAAAGGCACAGAGAATTAAAAACGTGATGACACAACATTATGCATAGCTCCTCTTCCAATTTGCCCTCACGTTTGTAGAGAGGACAAGAGGTGATCACCGACACCAACTTTGACTCTTTGAGTCCATCTGATAGGTTCCAAAATATGCATGGTGAGTAACACCGACACCACATTTGACTCTTTGAGCCCATCCAAATCCATGTCGATCACTGCCATGGCCCCTCCAATGCCTCTTCCTAACTTTTGAAGAGTTGATTGCTAATCGGTGGGCAATTCATCTTTCCTTATCTTCGATGATTGTCACAAGTATTCATCTTTGTAGAGTCATATGGTTGTAATATATAGCCATTATCCCATGCAATAAGTAGAAGAATGATCAATTCCATCGTATTTGCCCTTACTACCACCATCGAAGCCCATCATTTTAGTAACCTGTGATAAAACAAGATCACCCAAATTAATAAAATCCAACCAAAATTAATTTTTTCCTAAATTAGACTATTAATTAAAATCAAACCTCAAAAACACCATTTATATATTAATACATTTATATTATATATATATATATATATATATATTTTTTTTTTATAAGTATGTAGATAATAAAAAATGATAATGTTCTTATTTTATAAATAAAACAACTATAAAGTAAGAACATTTTTTTATTATTATTATTTTATTTTCTTAGATATATGTATTATTATCTTTCTCTACTTTTATTTTCACTTTATTATACTTTCATTGATCCTTGGATAGCCAATGACTTGAATTCCAAAAAAATGATTCAATATGAAACCTTAAACAAAGCTCACATACCATCAAAAGAGTGCCTAGACAAATCTTAAGAGCATGGGTAATATAGCACTTGAAATGGGACTACAAAATGACCAATTAATCCAAAAAAAAAAAAAAATGACCAAAAATCAACACCAAAATTAAAATGGGTCCCCAAAATTGGGGTGTGTTGTGCGATAGTCACAACAAATGGTGACTCTACTAGGAAATGCTCCTAAGCATTTTGAATGAAGAACCCAATATGAAACCAAGAAAACCCAAGATCATAAAAATAAAACTACCTAGCAACATCCAAAGAAGATGGGATTAAACAACTTCAAATAAAAATAGATGAACTATTTGCCTCTTCTTAGTGTGTAAATTGTGATTCATTTTGCATTCTTGAAACAATCCAAATTCCATCATTTGTTTTATATTTACGCTATAGAGTTTCAATAATTAAAAATGTAACTCTACATTGCTCCACTACTAGCTAGGCATCTATAGACCCAGTGGAGATGGCCTTGATCTCTTCTAGACCTTGCTCTACTGCCAGTCAAGTGTCTATAGCCCCAGTTTATATTATCTAAATCACCCAAACATGATATTGATTATGCATTTTTTATTAAGCATATATTTTCTTTGCAAAATTTGTATGCCAACTGGGTTAGAGACCACTTAAGGCTAAAGATGGAGTGTATTAGATTTTTTGCTTAATTTGCAAACCAAAATGACTTCATCCTTTAAGATTTCAAATAATACCCTTTAATATGTGAGTTATATGTGGAGCTTCAACGAAATATTTCACTGTTTCAAAATCCACCATCTTAGTCCACAATCTAAGAATGATTACTAAATAATTTTATTTCCTTTTCTCCAATTCCACTTGATTCTAAACTAGGTCATCCATCCTACATGACAAAGGAACACTATAAACAAAGAAACCATGAGTTAGAGGTTGTCACAAAATATAACCTCAATCAGAGGAACAAATCCAAAAGTGTGAAAATAAAAAGCAACGCTAAAAAATAAACCACAACCTAACCTAATGCAATTGACAAGAAATAAAATAGCAAAAACTTGGAAAACAAGAGATTATATAAAAAATCACCACAAAAAAAAAGCTAAATGTCAAAGCATGAAAACTAAAAAGCTATATACAATAATATACAAGCATGGTACAAATGATGCAAGAATTCAACTACTTCATGGGTGAAAATAATGCTTGAGAAATTGCCCATTAATAGGTAAATGAATGTCCTCCCCACTCAAAGTTTTCAATCAAAAAGTGTTTTCTCCAAGAATTTTTGAAATTTGATAAGGACCAAGCCAAATATAGTCAAATTTATTATGCTTACCTTTTTTTTTCATGTGCCTTGTCCCATAATAAAATTAAATTAGATATCCTATATATCTTAATCTTTCTTCGTTTGTCAAACCACCTTTTAACAATATCTTGATGTTTCCTAAAATGAAGTAAAGCATCCTCTCATTTTTCATCTAAATGTATAAGGTGAGTGAGATGAGCTTCAATTTTATCATTTGTTTCAAGGTATTCCTTCATGAATTGTAAAGTTTGCAATTTAATATGTGAAGAAAAAATTGGATCCAGACCATACACTAAATGATAAGACAATGTTCCAATGGATTCTTTAATTCTTATTCTATTTGCCCATAATGAAAATCTTAATTTATTATGCTAATCTTGAGGATTATGTTCAAGCAATTTCTTAAAAAATTAACAAGTTCTTATTAGATGATTCAACCAAGCCATTACCTTACAGATAATAATTAGAAGAAAATTTTATGCTCACCTTGTTGTCGTACGTTCATTATATAAAACAAAGTGAAGTAAAAGTAGGACCATTATTGTAAACAATTGAATATGGAATTCCAAACCTAGTCACAATGTGTTCTTCCAAAAATTGAATAACAACCTCAGTAGTGTAATTCTTGGTGGGAATAGCTTTTGTCCATCTAGTACAATAATCAAGGGTGGTGAGAATGAACTTATGGGAAGCTAAAGAATTAGGGTTTATGATCCCTACAAAATCTAGGCCCCACTGAGCAAAAGGTTTTATCTCAACTACAAGTTGTAATGGAATAGGTGCATGTCTCTCTATTAGCTGCAAGATGAAAAATATGGTAAGAACGTACATGGGAATGGGTATCTTTAAATATGTGTGTCCAATAGTAACCATATCTCAAGATCTGGTGTGCAGTGGCATTTGTAGAACCATGCCCCATCCCATACATACCATGAAACTAGTGTAATATGTGAGTGGATTCTTCCTTGTTCAAGCAACGAAAAAAAATTCTTCGTGGTTTTTCTTGTACAACACACCAAAATTAATCATAAAGTTAATAGACTTTAAACATAGAGCTTGTATTTGCATGGAATTGAAATGTGAATGAAACTTACCATTCAAAAGAAAATAAACAATATCAATAGACCATTCATCTTGCATGACATCCTCTACATTATACTGTTGACAAGAATTTCGAAGGTCAATCTTCGTAAGTGCCCTTATAAACCCTTGCCCTTGAAATAGCTTCATTGGATAAATATCAAGATCAAACTCCTGTAAGGTAGACATCCACTTTCCTCATTTTTTGCCTAGTTCATTCAACATCAACATGGTTTTCACAGTAGGGTGAGGTACAATGGCAAAAACTGTACTATACAAAATGTAATGCCTAATATTTTTTTACAATTTTAAATAGGGCATACACTTGTTTGTCCAAAATGGTATATCTTAATTATGCACATTTTAAAGGTGAACTCATAAAAATAATAGATTTTTTAGAATTATCTTCACTTTTCTAAGTTAGCACGCTAGCAGACGAATGATCAAATGCAAAAGTATAGATGAAGAATGGTTTCTTATAATCAAGACTTACCAAAATAGGTGCATTAGAAATGATATATTTAACACTATGAAAAAAATTCCTAGCCTCATATGTCCAACTAATTTTAACATTATTTTTTATCATATCATTCAATAGTTTAACAATTTCCGCAAATCCAGAAGTAAATTTACTAAAACAATTAATTTTCCCAAAGAATGATATAAGCTATTTCTTACTACCCGAAAGACGAATCTTTATAATTGCCTCTATTATTGTAGGATATATATAGATGTCATATTTTGATATTGCATGTCCTAACAATTTTCCTTCATTACTCTAAATATGCATTTTTTAAGATTTAGTGAAATGCCATGTTCTCTACACCTTTGAATAACTTTTCTCAAATCATTAATATGATATTCTCGCTTATTTGAGAAAACATAGATATTATCTACATAAATGACTATGCATTTATAAATGATATCTCTAAAAGCATAGTCCATGACATGCTGAAATGTAGCACCCGTATTAAGCAAACCAAAAGGCATTCTCTTGTAAGCAAATGTTTCCCATTTAGTAGTAAATGTAGTCTTCATTCTATCACGTGGGTCAATAAGAATATGATTATATCCAAAATATTCAAGAAAATACATCATTTTAGATCCATTAACCATTTGTACAATGTTATCAATAGAAGGAAGAGGGTAGTTATCTTTTTGCAAAGCTTTATTAAGGTTCTTGAAATCAATGCATAACCTAATCTCTCTAGTTTTATTTTGATCAGGAACTATGTTTACAAACCATGTGGAATTTCAGATAGAAAATATAATTTGTGCATCTAACAGCTTTTTAACTTCCTTCTCTATGAGCGGTTCTAGCACTAGGTTAACCGATCGTTGTTTCTGTTTGAATGACTTAGAATCATGTTTCAAAGGAATAGTATGCATGATAATATTTTGATTGTAAGTTTTTAATTCATCATAAGTCCACACAATACAATCCACATAATATTTAAGTGTGTGTATTATTCCTTCTTTTTCATGATATGTGCATGCTTTCCCAATAAGTATATTATGTGAAGCTTTGTTATTTCCAATATTAACTACATCATATGCATCATTTGAAGGTGAGATTTTATGGCACTTTTTGCTTTGGTAGTCAATATCAAAAAGCTTTTCAAGCGAAATAATATCTTTTGGGATAGCATTAGTTTTTTTTGTTATCTCATATTCTTCATCTTCATCCTCTTGTAACCTTCGGTCTTCATCCATCACTTAATTTCAAAAACACCTGAGTTAGTTACAAAGTCAAAGATGTGTCTATCACTTTCAAATACCTGTAATTTTTTAACATTGTTAGTTATAGAAGGACAAGGAACCAATTCTATTGAAAAAAAATTAATTTTATTTTATCGATGGGATTTAATGTACTTGCTATGACTACCAAATAATCTGCAATACAATTACTCTTTCTAGAAATGAGAGAAATATTAAAGGCTTCAAATTCATCTAATAAGTCTCTAACTCTAGTTCTGTAGTGAATTAGCCTTTCATCATGATACGTGTATTACCCCTTTACTTGCCTAACAACTAATGTTGAATCCCCTAAAAATTTCAAATATTTAATGTTCTTATTTAGATCTAATTGTAATCCAAAAATTAATGCTTCATACTCCACTACATTGCAAGTACATGGAAATTGTAATCTAAATGCAGCAAGAGAAGACCTACCTTTAGGGCTAATGAGTTCAACCCCAACTCCACTACCTTGTTTGGATTTAGATCTATCAAATTTGAGTATCAAAAAAATATTATCATCATCAAGTGGGTTAAAATATAGAATTTTAGCATTATATTTATTTGTAACTAATTTAGGATCCAACGTATAAACTCCCAACTCAGATTCATTGTAAAGGACTTCGTTCATTTTGTTATATTCTGTAATCAAAATCTTGAGTCTGGATTCTCTTTCAATTTGAATTTTATTGGCTACACCTTTCCAAGGTAACCACATGTGTGAAAAGTCAGTGGCCATATAACCATTCAAGTTTCTACTCCAGTACCTACTTAGTAACATACCATATTTATTCTAAATATCAACAATATCAATGTATTATTGAATACTAGGCTCTGATGAAAGTTAAATATGAATATTTTAAATCATACCTATGAAATTTACCTAAGCTTATACAATTGTACCACAATCCTATTTGAAGGAATGGGCCTCAAACCCAGTCTTTGACAAATAGCATAAGGAATTATGTTACCTGATGCACCTAAATCCACAAGGCAACTATATAATTTCTTTCCTAGAATTCTGATGGTTAACATGAATGGAGGAGTTTCTCCTTTATCCTTTCACAATACCAAATGTGCCTCTGTAGTTTTCTTGGCATCAATTTTACTTGATCCACCCAAAGCCTTAATCAAATAATCTTGTTGGTTTGTCAGTTGTGCAACTTCAAACAAAGTGATGTTAGTTTTCATTTTCTTTAAATCATCAACAATATTATAAGCAATTTTATCAATATTTTGCACTTTTTGTGGTGTTTTGGATGAATCAATACGAGATGGAGCCTGCGTATCTAGTGGAATAATAAAATTAATTAGAGGAGTATAAGAAGTATTTGGGATCTTACTCTTATTTTTCAAGTAGTAGTTGTGATTCCCCTTATTCAATTGCCCAAAGGCTTGAACTTCTTCTTCTATGGGATCATCATCTTCCTCTTCTTCATCATATTTAGGATTGAAAGTTTCAACAGCTAAAGCAGTTCCCTTACCTTTGCTAAAACTAGCCTAATGAGAATAGTCCTCATTAGGTACTAATTATAAATCATCCACCACTTGTTGCAAAATATCTAAGGTCATCTTAAATTCTGGGTATTCATTTTCATTGTGCTCTTTACTGGAATGCATTCTACACCAGTTGTTCATAGTCAAATATGAAATATTAACAATTGTATGAGATTGACTAGAACTAGTACATGCATTATTTTGATGAGCAACCAGACTAGGTACACCCCCATTGTTCGATCGTGTGTTCCACTGTTTCCTCTAAAAATATAGTTTCTATTTTATTTTGAGTTTTGTGGTGCCTACTTTTGTAATTGAACCATGTCACTATTTAACTTCTATACAAGCCTTTGTAAGTATTTTACCTCTAAATTAGGCTCATTATATAGAACAATAGTACTGGTAGGATTAGTTGGATTCTAGACACCTGGAATGTTTTGATTTGGCACCACATTTTGACTTTGAAAATTTTGATCTTGCAATGTACCCTAAGTTTGAAAATTTAGATTTTGAAATGGATTCAAACTCTGTATGGGTGTTGGGTTTAAGCATGTAGGCAAGGCCTGAGCATTCATTTCTATGGCTCTATGGGTGGCTAATTGGTTCTCTAGTAGTAATGGAGGGTTAGGATGGGCGAGTGTAGTTGGATAAGTGAATGTGGGAGGATAGGTGGGCATGGTACGACAACATGTTCAACATCGTATTCTTCTGTGTCAACACCTCGTTTATCATTGGGATTTGATTGTATGTCCCAATCCATTCTACAGTAGGTAACTATCCTATCCCATAACCCCATGGAATCAACTACTTCTTGACAATCATGGCCTATGTGTATGCTAAAGAAAGAGTAGTGACCAAATGATTTCTCCTAACAATATGGAGGTCATAGAATATAATGCCCTGAAGTATATCTTAAGGAAAGTATCAACAACAAGAGCGTAGGGAGCAGTTAGCCTCAAATAGAGTTTTTGAAATCTCGTGTTGAACATTCTCAATGGTTCATTAGATTCCCTCCTAAAAGAAGCAAATTGATGATATATTATGGAAAGATCTAAGGGTAACCTAAACTTATTTACAAAAGTAGTTTCTAACTGGACCCAGGATGTAATGGAGTTGGTAGGTAGACTGGTGTACTAGTCATATGCCAAGTCATCTAAGGTTAAAGAAAATATTTTGCAAGCAACATGTTCATGTTCTACTTGCAATCTGATTAAGGTTTTATTAAAGGCCCAAATGTGTTTCTCAACTAACCTCGTGACATCATGTTTAAATTTAGGTAAGAATTTCTCTATATTCTTAGGCATATCCAAAAATGTTCAAGGGGGCACTGTGCCCTCCCATCCAAGCAATATTTCTAGCCATTGGATTTGGTGGTGGTGTGACTAAAGGAACAAAAGGAAGAACAAGAACAATAGGTGGTTCAACTAAAATCCCACTAGGTGGAATAACAATTGCTTCACTCTTGGATCTTCTATGTCTTTGAGTAGGAGATAGGCTTTGGAAAATGGTATATTTTGTAGCCTTAGATCTAGTAATGATACCCTTAGGTTCCAGCTTAACAATGACAACAACAAGTGTTTGTTAACAATGCATCAATTAAACCATAACAATAAGAAATATTCTCAATTTGTAAAAGGTTAGCATCAATGCATCATCAATTAAAAAATTTTCCAATCAATGAATGTGATCACCTATCAACAAAACCTCGTTAGTCAATACCAATACCTTCAAATAAGCCTTTCAAGTAACAATGAACAATTTAGCATTTATAATAACAATGAAATGACCAATTCAGGCCCTCCTTCTAGCATCAATTCTATTGAGTGATAATTTTTCCCAATTGCAAAACCATACTCACAGTCAAGATATTGTTAGAAAACCCTCTCTTGCAAAGAAATTCAAAATTTATCCAAGGTTCTTATTTTCTTAATGTGTGTTTGAATGCTTGTGAAAATATACAAAATGTGTTGAAATACCTTAGAGGTACAAGTAATTGTTAACAAGGGACCTGTGGTTTGGTATTACTTTGATTTGTTATGCTCTTTATTGTTCATGAAATTTGAAAGAAATAAAATGTAACATTATTGGTCCTCTATGACCATCTTAGAATGGTTATTTAATTCATTTTATCTCAAAGTTTTTTAAGTAGATTTTATATTCTTTTGTTAAGCAAAATTTTTTAACAAATTTTATCTTCTTTTGTTAAAATTTGTTTGAGCATGAAATAAAATAACTAAATCTGACTTTGAAATGTGAATCCCGAAATGATGATTTAATTCATTTTATCTTCCTTTGTGAAACATATTTTATCTTGCTTTGTTAACAATTTTTGTCTTGCTTTGTTAAATAATTTTTAAAATAGTAGAACCTATGGAGTGCAAGAATTCATTTTGGAACCTTCAAAAATGTCTTAATTAAATATGTCCAAATAATTTGATATGTTAGCATTAAGAAACAAAATTATTTGGATGCTCTAATTACTTCAAAACCCCTATTATTTATTTTTTGTGCAAAATGATATAACATTTTAGGGCTTTGAGCGCTTTATGGAACTTAAATAAAATATATTGAAAAATAAAAGAAAGATATGAAATAATATGGAAACATATCGCAAAAAAGCAATCAAAGTGAGCTATGGTAAATTAATTCCTCTTATTCTGTAAAAAAAAATAATATGGTGAACACTAAAATAAAACTAGGTTAGACCTGCATCCACACAATCTAAATTTGGTTAAGTGCAAGAGTATGAGGAACAAAATCATGCATTTAAAACATTAAATGATGCTATTGTATCCATGCATAAAACATAATCAAATGAACACAATACATGTAGGATAAAATTTACAATAAAACATGTATTCAAAACCTTCTTTCAGCTGCATACAAAATGAGAAAAAATTTGTTTGTAGTAGCTTGAAAGCCTTCCAATCCCTCTTCATGCCTCTCTATTCCAAAACATTCTAGCCATTTTTCTGTGTTTGTGTGGGTTTTTAAAACTTTTAATAAGACCCTTTCATTTTATTTCCCCCTTTCACTTGGCTTTGAAATGCCAACTATCATTACTTCACAACTCGTGCTATTTTTCTTCCCCAACGCGTAATGGATATACTTAATGATTTTTATTCCTTAAATATTTCTTTTGTAATGCTTTTATCAAATGAATTTGCTTTCCTTTAAAGGATGGGTTTCCTTTGCACATAAAACAGTGAAAAATAACATCTAGGTGGACAACCCCTTTCGGAGAAGATTTAAGCTCCACGTCAAGGTATTGAACTATTCCCAATCTCTCGGGTATTTCTCATTTATTGATTACTCCTTTCTCATACCGATGGTGGGATGTAACTTTCACCTATAACATGATTATCATTTTAAATATAAATATCCATCCCTTACAGGTCAAATTTTTGTCTTTACCTCATCACGCACAAACATAATATTTTTTCTTCCACCTAAATAAGAACATAACATGTTTCAAACTCCTCTTTCCCGTAACATTTACCAATCAATAGTCTGACCTATTAAGATAACTGCCCATTAATGGATGGGCCTTTACCAACCACTCAATAAAGACCTTATGAAGATATTCATTGAATTAATAGCCTATATTTACCATGCAGGAATGAACAATCCTATTCAAATTTATACAACCCAATCCTTATTCGTATTACCTTCGACTGAAGCAAATCATGGAAATATCCAATACTTTCCATGGGGATTAAACACTACACACTCGTCTTGAAAGATCATATTTCATGATCAAAAACTATAAACTATTGGAAGTACCTATTTTAAAATATAGAAAGTACCAGTTCAATGAAACATTAATTTTATCCAACATAGTCATAGATTGTTTATCACTTGTAAAGTAAATTTGGGGTATCACCATTGATTTTAGCATTCTCATTCAACAAAGACTACTACTCCATAACAAGGCTAATTTCATTTATCATCTATAGTTGCAGGTATCATAGAGCACTTGGGGTATTTTGTTCATAACTTTCCAACTCCTTACACAACGTTTCCTTTCAACACTTCATTTATATTCTATCATATGACAAGAGATGACGTCGTAGAATTTCATTTATGAACTAACCCGTACACATTACACCAATAAAATCTTACCAAGTAGCATCGAAAGAGTAATTTCTAGTGTAGCATGACTTCCATGAAGTTAAATATCATGACATCAATGATCCCATGAATAAATCTAGCATCGTTTGAATCTTTGCATCTCCCTTTGTAAATAGGTTAGATTGCTCAGCACAGGTGGTGCTTATTAAGGTCACTCAAGGTTTATCATGGATACAATCCTTCTTCTCTACTTTACACCAACTTGGCTTGTCATTACCCCAAACACATTATATCAAGCTCTGCACATTTTTGATGAAGATAAACTCATTTTCTTCTTGGCATCTTTAAGTTGTGAGACTATTTTCATCCTTTTCCACCTCCACTGCTACTTGCAATAGTCTATCCTTCACACCTTGGCCACTGCATTTATGTGTTGCCCAACAAAATTTTTATAGATTCATTCAAAATAGATGAATAACATGGGATTATGGGAAACCTTCACATCACTGGCATCCACATCCTCAGACGTAGTCTTCGACCTAAATAGGTAAAATAAAATGGCACATATGGTAGCCATTATTGCTCCTCAATCATTCCAAAAGGCATATAGAATGAAACACGTGATAACACAACATTATACACAACTCCTCTTCTAATTCACCCTCACATTTGAAGAGAAGACAAGAGGTAATCTCGTCTACCAAACTATGATTCCAAAATATGCATGGTGGGTAGCATCAACACCACCTTTGACTCTTTGAGCTATACAAATCCATGTTTATTACTGTCATGGCCCCTCCAATGCTTCTTCCTCACTTTCAAAGAGTTGATTGCTAATTGGTGGTAAATTCATCTTTCCTTCTCTTCGATTATTTTTATAAGCATTCATCTTTGTAGTACCATCTGGTTGGAATATATAGCCATCATCCCATGTAATCGATAAAAGAACGATCAATTCCACTATGTTTTCCCTCACTACCATCATTGGAGCCTATCATTTTAGTAACCTGTGATAAAACAAGATCACCCAAATTAATAAAATCCAACTAAAATGAAAGCTTTCCAAAATTAGACTATTAATTAAAATCAAGCCTCAACAACATCATATATATATATATATATATATATATATATATATATATATATATATATATATATATATATATATATATATATATATTGATACATTTATATTATATATTCATATACATATAGGTAATATATATATATATATATATTATTTTGAACATCTTATTTTATTTATTTATTTATTTTATAAGTATGTAGATAATAAAAAATGATAATGTTCTTATTTTATAAATAAAACAATTATAAAGTAAGAAAATTCTATTATTATTATTATTATATTTATATATATATATATATATATATATATATATATATATATATTATCATATTTCTCTACTTTTATTTTCACTTTATTATACTTTTATTGATCCCTGGATAGCCAATGAACTAGATTCCAAAAAAATGACTTGATAGGAAACCTTAAACAAAGCATACATATCATCAAAATAGCGCATACACAATATTAAGAGCATGGATAATATAGCACTCAAAATGGAACTAAAAAATGACCAATTAATCAAACAATAAAAACAAATGACCAAACATCAACACCAAAATTCAAATGGCTCTCCAAAATTGGGGTGTGTTGTGTGATAGTCACAACAGTTACAACCAACAAGAAGATTAGGTTATAAATTTACTTTGAACTGCACTACTAATTCAAGCCACAATACAGAGTTCGCTTGGTAACATCATCCATACTCTAATTAGGGTGGCACTCAAAGGTTATTAAGTGACTTTAATACACAAGTTCATTCTTACTATAAGCAAGGTGTCATAACATTTTAATCGTCAATCGAGTTTGTCCCCCTTTATAATATAGCAAGCAAGAATTCTAGATCTTCCCAACTTTAACCCAAAGCTTGAATAAAAAGACATCCAAATACTTAAGCACATTAAGAAGCTCTATACCCTCATACCTAGAGCTCTGATACCAGATGTAACAACCCAAAAAATAGCTAAAAGAAATGAGAAGACAAATTTTTTTTTAATCATTCTTTCAAGATTCAACATAAATGGATCTCCTTCCCCAAAAGTCGACAAGAAACTTCCATCCACACGAATGCGTAAGCTCACAACGTTCCATTAATTTTAAGTAATAAATTTCTTTTATTTTTTAATGTTCTTTAAAAATATTAAAATTATTTAAATAAAAGTTCTATTTCTATTTAAATAAAGTATCTATTATTTTTAAATGAAATTATATTATCATTTAAATAAATATTTTATTTTTATTTTAAATAAAATTCCATTATCATTTAAACTAAGGTTTTATTATTTATTTGAATGAAATTTTTTCATCATTTAAATTAATAGCTTTATATATATATATATATATATATATATATATATATATATATATATATATATATATATATATATATATATATACTTTAAAACATAAAAGGGTTATTTTATCAAATACTAACACCATGCTATTATTTAAAATATTTAAGCAACACAAGAAGTTTTAAAGACAACCAACTTATGCATATTTTTTCAAAACCAATGATGTAGTAAAGTGATGAAGTAAAATATAACCAATTATATACAACAAGCAAAGTGTAAAAATTTTCATCGACCCAATCACCCATCTTAGTCGAAGAATTTATAATAGCTACTAGTTTTTCAATTGCAACTCTAGCTAGCTGATTAATCGATGATTATCCCAAAATCAGTGTTGCATACTTATATGAGGGAATCCATCCATGTTATCTTGAGTCATTGTAATCATCACTTTCCCTATTCCAAGTAGCTCATTTTTTGTGGACAATTATATTTCTTCCACCTCACGAGACACCTTCCCCTTTTTTCTTGGATAATTTGATGATAAATCCAAGATTAGATAGAAGTTCCTTATTTGATGTAATTTTTTTCACTTTTCTCTTTGCACCAAACCCCATAATGCTTTGGATTTGAGACTCACCAAGTATCAATATTTGAAGCTTCTATTTTTTATTTTGGTTAGTTGTCTTCTTATCTAAGTTTTGAATCATTCTAACCTGATTTTGGTGGCTTCACTTAGCCATTATGAGTTATAGATTTTTGTGCACTAATAGTGTGTTTAGACACTTTGTCAAAATTTGATTTTGTGTCTTTCTCAAGAAGACAAACTAAGATTTTTTAGAGTAATATAGTAGTGCAAATGAACCCACTAATAGTTCATTTTTAATACACTAATAATCAAACTTTATCACTAAAATTAACTCTCAAAATAACTTATAAGTGCACTTAATAAATTTACTACAATTGATCAAGAATAATTTGTAATGAATCTTCAATAATTATTCTGTAATTTTGCTACAATTAATCTTGTAGGAATTAGTATTTTTTTTCTAAAGTATATGATAGGTATTTGATATATGTAGTTGCAATTTTTTAATGTAATCAACTCCTAACTAATGTGCAAATGAACCTTAAAAGGAAAATTTCTCTTTTTGCACTTTTGAAGACTATAATACAATTTTCCTTCTTGAAGTTTTAATCCAAATAAGGTGCTTTAACAAATTTGATAAGTAATCCAATTAATGAATCTACTTGCACCAAAATTTGCTTACCTTTTTGAAATATTTTACAGCTAATTTATCGCTTACGTAGAGAATGTTGATATTATAGAGGATGTCGGTATCTAAGAACACTAGGTTGCTACTTCAAGTAGGATATTGCATCTTAGTTTCTTCTTCACAAAAAATTTATCTTGAAATTTTATTCATGAGCCTAGGATTTAGTGGCTTTTTCTCCTCTTGTAGTCTCCTCATTTTTTTGTATATACTTTTGAAGTCTTTATCTCAGAAAATGATGTCTTATTTTTATGAGAGGTAATATTCAAGTCTCCTATATTTTGAAAGCTTCTTCTATATTCAAGTCAAATTCTAACTTCAATCAGGATCTTCTTTTTATTTTAGGCTTGTTGTTGGATGGCGATAATTATCCCAAATATTTCACTATATTTTGTAGTGAATTTCTCCAATGAGTTATCTTTTGATGATTTATTTAGTAAGGATGTCCAAGCCTTTTACTAGATGCTCATTGAGCCCTCCCCATAGTTTTTGATCTTACAGCTTCTTCTGGTCTTCCTTGAGACCTTTGCTTTAACCTTCTACTCTTTGAAGTGTTGGTGGTGAGATATTCTTCTGGATCTTCTAACTTTGTTGCTTCTAGATTCGAGTAGGACTCTCCTAGTCCTTCTTGTTCTTCCAAGACTAGAATTTCTTCAATGATGTCTTCTCCTAATCTCTTTATCTTCAATTTTTCTTTAATTTCTATATTGATTCTAAATAAGATACTCTTCCTAAATTTCTTGTAGGAAGTTTCCCAACTCACTGAATCTCCTTTCTCTGTAAAAAGTGTTAGTAATTTAATCTACTTATGAATCAAATACTCTCTTTTGGATTCTTATTTAGGATCAAGGCTTTTGTGGCCTTCTTTAGGATCAAGGCTTCTATGGATTTTTTAGTATCGAGGATTATGCATACTTTTTTAGTATCAAGGCTTCTATGGCCTTTTGCAGTATAAAGGCTTTTGTGGCATTTTCTTCAATATCAAGACTTATATGGCCTTTTCTTCTAGAACAAGGCTTTTATGGTTTTTTCTTCTGGATCAAGGTTTCTATGGCCTTTTCTTCTTTTGTGAATTTTTCAATATAGCAATGGAGATCTCTAGTATCCTAGCTTCACTATAACTCTTCTTCAGAAGTCTTCTTCCATAGTATTTTTTCTTGCACAAGGAACTAATATATGCACTATGAAGGCACACTAACTTCAAGAAAAGAAGTTGAAGTCTCCTATATTTCTATTGTAGGAGGAGTCTCAATTATATAAGAATTAATTTTTTATAGTAAAATAAACTTTGGGTAATAGTTAATAAATTCTAGATATCTTGAATGTTCTTCACTAGTTGAGTTGTCAATCTAGTGGAAATATTAACTATTAACTATTTAAAACTAGTGAGGATTGAGATTATATTTATCTTAGAAGAAAACTCTATGGAAATAATCTAGATAAATATAATCTCAATCCTCACTTGTGGCTCTCCCTAATTCTACCACCTTGATTCTTCTAAGATTTTTTTGACAGTGACTGGTCCAGCAGCACGTCGAGTTGACAAAAAATTCAAGCTTGATGATAATGGTGTTTTTCCTATTGATATGTCATGGCTAGATCTATTGTGGCTAGATCTACCATAGCTCTAAAACCACTATTATATTTTGATCTAGTGTGCAATTGGAGATAGTAATTACAAGATAAAAAATAATATGAAAGAAAGTAAATCTAAAAGATGACTAAAATATGCTATAAATAGAAATGACATAAATAAATACAATGTAGCTCTGGAGAAAATGAACACTCCATTAAAAAAGCTACTAGAATACATTGCATACATAACCAATATATGGTGATCCACATTAAACTATGCTACTACCTATCTATCTATATGTTTTTGTATATCTGCTCATTACAATGAGATCTTTTTATATAAGAAGATAGGTTAACTGACCAACACTACCTATTTGTACAAGGGATAACTTACACATATACAACTTGCACATTGACACTTGTGCATTTATTATATTGCATTAAGTAATTAGATAACTTCTTCCTAAAGTAATATAATGTTCTTAATATGTACCTAGGAAGGTACATTTACATGACCCAAATGATGTAATATAATCTATTTTTAATAAATGAAGTGAAGAATGTATGTTATGAAGTTGAAATTGAAAGTCCAAAATCCTTTCATACATGTATATCAACAAGTGGTGACTATTTCATATTTTGATTGTACGTTTAATGAAAGTGAAAAGTTTATATTTTGATTGTATGCTTAATAAAAGTGAAAATTCTATGATATGAAGTTGAAAGTAAAATTCCAAACTCCTTTCCTTTCGTACATGTATATCAAGTGGTGAATATTTTATATTTTGATTGTATTTTTAATGAATTAAACTCTCAAGTTACTTTCATATAGTAAAACAACTAAATTAGAAATTGCCAGTGACATGTGATTTATTTACAAATTCTTATAAATCATAAGATATTAAATTCTTATAAATCATAAGATAAAATTCTTTCAGATGATGAATAACATCCATTTAAAAGTGTTTAATACTAAAACATATAAATATAGCCCTCTTAGCATAATTATGTACCATTTTTTTATTTATTATAAGAGAAATATATATATAACTCTCAATGACCATAATCATCACATTATTTCTGATGAGACTTGAAACTAAGACATGGAATTAATAAAAAAATGTATTTTGATTATTGAAAAATATCAACTTAAACAATGATCAACTATCTTTGGAAAAAATAAAAAGTTTCATATGCACATAAACAAACTCCTCAAGTACGTTGATTTCTCATGGATGCCCTATAATTTTATGTTATAATTTCCTTGTTATAAGAGGAATACCATCAAATTGAGTTATTTCCTCCCAAGATATCAATGATATTGAATGCAAAACCTATTAAATGCAAGTCCTTTGAAAAATAAAAAGGGAGTAAAAACAAACAAACAATGCAAATGTTAATTAGAATTCCTCTCAATGAAAATACCTTATTATTACATATAAAGCAACAATAACATCTCTTAGAATATAATAGCATAGCTATTAGAATTAAAAGGGCTCTAAGTTCATACTATCACTATTGAAACAAAGAAAATAAAAACACAACAATAATAAAATGTATATACTATTAGAGATCATTGAGTTTTATTCACTATAAAATAATTAGCGATCTCATCCAACAACCCAAAATTCAAAATCCAAAATTATCCAAAATGTGATAATACTCAAACTAATCTCAAAGTTTGAACCAAAAGTGTTTGCTTGTCAATACACATAATTGTAAGTGTTTATTCACTTTGATAGCAGTCATCCTCTCAAATATATTAATGGTTCTGCATGTCGATTGGTATTGTTTATATCTAAAACAAAGTTGAGAGCTTCTACGATATTAGCTGCATCCTCCTTTCATACATTTTTACACATAATTGCATCAGATGTCAATAAAAATCACCATACTCTATATTTTTACTAGAATATGGTGTAAATTTCTAGAGGTATTAAAAAAATTAATATCAATTTGTGTACATTATTTTAAGTAGTATTCAGTAAACATACTTCATTCTTAAGAGTATTCATAACAACTTTGTATGGAACCACAATTTTCTTGTAACTCATTTTAAAGACATTACGAATGCATCATATTTCATACAATTAGAGTATTGAATTCTAGTATACAGTAAGGCCCATAAATGTTTTAGCATGCCAAAAAAGAAAAATAAAAAACAAACCCTTCAATATCCTTTAAAAAATATAAGATAGACTTATTTGAACAGGGAAATACTTCATAGCCTAAGTATGGACTAAACAATATCCTTACCTGCATAGGCATTTACAGTTCTACTCTTTAACTTTAGAGCTTAATGTAATGAAATCTAAAGTGTTTGTTATGTAACAAAGGGGAAAACAACATGTTACAAACCAGAGCAAGGAATTTGATTTAAAAACTCAAAATAAATTCATGAAATACAAAAATAGATTCTAACTGCAATTGAATAAAATGAAGTTCCTAAAAGTCATTGGAATGAGCAAAGAGAAATTTATGTCTTTTATAGCCTAGAATGGTAGTTGAAGGATTATAATATTAAATTCTTGCATGACGCGTAAAACACCACTTGGAAAGGGATAACATGGCATTAATGATTGTATGATGTGAGTGTAAAATACCACTTGGAAAGGCATAGACTGGCAAGTATAAAAAATGCCACGTAAAGTATTGAGAGAGTGATGGTGGGGCATAGAATCCACATAGCTATAAGTTATATTTTAAATAATATTTAGTTAATTTATATCTAGAATATTGTTGGTCAAAAATCCATCCCTAGTAGGTAGGTGGGGTTGGAAGGCTTATGCCTCACAATTATAATTTTCTATGTGATTGTCAAGCCTCACATGTTATGGACCATCCCTATGATGCCATTAAAAGAATTAATATTCTTGATTTGGCCATATAATCATCATTTTTTCATGGTCATTGAGCCATTTTTGTCCTCCCTTGAGTAGTGTGCTCTTGAGAATATTTAAAAAAATTACATGGCTTTTGTTTTACTTAAAAAAATGTGAAATTTTAAAAAAATAAAATAACCATCCCACTTATGCTTGGAAGGCTCGATAAGGAAAAAAATTCTATGCACTCAAAATAGAGAATACATGTTGTGAAACTATGATGTGGTAGTTTTCATGTGAGTAATGAAACTGTCTACATGGACAATGTGAGAATGTGCTCCTTGGTCCACCATATGTGTGAGATGTTGGCTCCTTTTAGTCATTGAAAGTGCCACGTGATCTTTGAGAAGGGTGTTGAAGATATTGATATACATTAACATATCACACATAAGGGACGGTAAGAGTAGGATGATCATTTTCAAGGCCATGAGCTAGAATATTACAATAGCAACTCAAAACATGATGTGAAAATAGTATTGTAGGGCTAGACATGGAGTTATTTTTATTTGGTAATTAAAATTCCTATGACTACAATCCAAGGAGTGCTATTGTGGGCTACAGTGCACTGTAGTGGGTCATTAGGGGCTATTGTAGGATTTTTGAAGGCCTAAAGGGCCTCTAAGGATCTATTGTGAGCCTTTATGGACCTGCTAGGGTCCTTTATGGGCCTGTTGTGGGCCTCTATGGGCCTACTAGGGTGTCGTGTTGTAGTGACTCAATGTGGTGGATAGCTTCAAGATTTTTCTTACGTGTAAGGGAGAGGTCCTATTGCCTCTTACTCTTAACTTCCTCTACCATTGATTTTTATTTAAGTTTAGATTGATACAAATAGTGAGTTTTGAGAATCTAGAAATGGTTGCACAAAAATAAATGATAGAAAGGAGGCTATAGAAAATTTTAAAGGTAAACTAGTGAACGACATCGAAAAATCTAAATTGGAAAAATTATAGATGCATGGTTCAATTATCTTACACCATCAACAATTTGGTAAAATTGATGATGATGATGAAGAACTATGGCTCTCTCCCTCACAACAAATAGGGGGAGAAAAAATTGTCATTGTTGTCCTCTTTCTAGCAAAGGTTCTACACACAAATATTAGTGTAAACATAACCATTTATGTTTAGGAGGATCTACTTGGTTAGAAAATATTTGATTCTATATGGTTTTTTTAGGTTGTGGACATAACCACCCATGTATCTACACTATACACCTTGAATGAAAGAATAGGCTACAAATCCCCTTAGGCTCAATAGCAACAATAGCCACGTTGCTAAAATGGTAGATCTGGGGCTTGTTTGCACAAAGGAGAAATCATTTTCTATATTAAATAAAATGATCATATTAATGGATCTATGCATTGAAGCTTCAAGTGCAACCATGAATGCAATATTCCTTTGCTTCATCACCAATATTTTTTTTTATAAACAAGACTGATGTAAAAGTTGTAAGGTTAGAGCATACTAAAATTTTGCATTGAAGAGAGAAATTTACCATCTCCAATGGGGAAGGGGAGAATTTCCAAAGAGAATTTTCCCTCAAGGATTTTCATATAGGAAAGAGTCCTGCTCCATGCCAAATGTTATAAGTATAAGAGATGTATATTATTAAAGAATGAGTATATATAGCAAAAGAAAAGACATTAGGGTTTATAGAGAAGAAAACCCTAACCGTAACCCTAATCATGAAAGTGTGTAGGAAAAGTGCACATTAAAATATTCTAACAAGAAAAGTGTTGCTAGAGATACCCCATATTTACCATATTAAAGATACAATAATGATGAGTTAGATCTCTTATAAGGGTACTAAAACATCTGATACTATTTTTTATTTTTTATTTTTTACTTTTAATCTATTTTAAAGAATTGAAATATTAATAGTGAACTCATAATATTACATAAGGACTTGTAAAAATATTAAGCCAAGAAATGACAAAATTATACCAAGCAACAAGAAGCAAAACTAGTTGTCAAAGGTTCTAAAAATGGTTTGCATGCCCTTCTAAAATTATAGTAAAAATAGTAACAACTCAGTAATATACAATGTAAATATTTATTGAGAACAATAATTTAGATTTAATGTCTTAAAATTAAAAAAAATGCAAATAACATATTCCAAATTCTAAATTAATACAAATCCTAGCCACTTAGAAAGGGGGGAGTCTCTTATATGCAAAAAAATTGACTAAGATTCATATATGAAAGATGATCCCAGCTACAACATAACTCTTTTTATATAGCTTAAATAAACATTAATTCTAACCCTAATGTTCAAGGGTCAACCACCTTAACCTAGGGTTCAAATTAATAATGATAAAGATAGTTGACATGGCTATATGTAGGTACACTTTGGAACAATCTAAACCTTAATACAAATCCAAAAGAAAAATAACCCAAAATCCAAGAAGTTGGTGTAAATAAAAGAATGATTACAAATTCCACTAAAAGGTATAAGATACAATGATGTGTCAAACAAAGTGATGAGTTATATTTAACAAATCAAGAAAAACAAAGGGAAATAAATTTGTTTCCTTAAAGAACAAGTTGAAGAAATAACATGTTTAAAAAATATAATTACAACACAATTTTTATTTTTGAGTTTCTATTTGCTCACAAAGTAGGGCTACTATGGCAATAAGATTTTCTCTCTCATTACTAAGATTCTCTTCTTTATTTCTAGTGTTCTCTAAACCTACGTCTGGGTTCCTATCCTCTACATTAGTCCATCGTGTCTGCCTTATCGATGGGACAACACTTCCTTTTCTTCTATTTGGTGGTATTGTTCCTAACCACGCAACAAAGAGAGATAGCAAAATTTAATTCACAAAATCATCTTAGGATTACTTTTCTTACTAACTCACTTATTTCCCCTAGTTTTCCTTAATTGAATAGGTGGGTATGCTACCAATAAAACATTCTTTTGTTAAATTTATAACCTTCCATGGATATGTTTTTTATCATATTTCATCATCTAGTTTATGTAGTAGACTCATTCCCCTACGAACCATGCTTTGATACCAAATTTCACTACCCTAAATTTAACCCTCATTATTTTAATTTTTTTAGAATTATATATATGCTTATAAAAACTATTGATACAATTATAATACTCCAACATCATTTTGAGTATTAATCTTATATCATTTTTAATCTTCTTCATTGGCTTACCCATCTCTACAACCTTAATTATTTTCTTGGAAGTCTACTTGAGAAACACAAGCTATCCATCTCAATTCTATATGAGTTAGCTTATTCTCTTGCCCACCTTTTAGTCTATCAAAAGGTTAGTTTGGATCCATGCCCATGCAAGTCTATCTACGTAGATGTACCAAGCCTATGGAGCATTAGACTATCTTTCTCATCTAACATGATGAGTTAGTCCAACTATCGTATGGTCTCTCCTTCGACCATATCAAGCAAGATTTTTTTTAACCATTACTTTGGTTACACAACACCCAATTAGATTTTCTATCATATGGTATCTTCTTTGACCATTATAAGAGTAAGGTTTCCTATATACAAATCATTCCTTTGGTTATACAAACCCAATACTCTTATGCTAATTCTACTCTAATTTTTTAACTCATTTAATCCTTTTCTAATAATATTATTTTTAACTACTCTAAAAATTCCCTCCATAAAAATTCAATAGTCAACATAATTAAGCACATTATAATTTATATCTTAACTAGAAATTACTTCAAAGAGTATTATAAAAGTAGGTATTCTACTAGCACACTCTCGATTACTAGATTAGCCCATAAAGAAGAAGTCTTATGTACTTAGATAATGAGCTTAAACCTTGAAAGAAATTACCCTTTAGTCTATTGCACTTAGATTTAAGAGGGTTCCAATTCCATTACTAAAAATCTAAGGCAACGTTCTAATTAATATCCATAGTTTACCAAGGTTCGAGGTGTAGACTAATTGCTTCGACAAAACCTCATAAGGGAGGTGAAGGTCCAAGGTTCAAATATTGGGCCTCACTAAACTAAATTATTGTCCTATTCTTGGTGCTTTTAGCAGTGTAAAATATTTAAAATTATTGTGGTATGGTGGTTATAGGGGTGGACTACGCAAAGAACTATGTGGCGACTTCCAAGACGGACAACACAGAATACTGTGGTGACCATAAAAAGCTGGATAACCTACCATAATTCATGGTGGTTACTGATTCCACCATGTAAATTCAATATATATATATATATATATATATATATATATATATATATATATATATATATATATATATATATATAATTTTTAACTACTCTAACAATTCCCTCCACGAAAATCTAATAGTCAACATAATTAAGAACATTATAATATAGAGCTTAACTAGAAATTACTTCGAAGATTCTTATAAGAGTATGTCTTCTACTAGCGCTCTTAATTACTAGATTAGCCCATAAAGAAGAAGTCTTATGTAATTAAATTATGAGCTTAAAATAAATTACCCATTAGTCTATTGCACTCATATATAAGAGGGTTCTAATTCAATTACTTAAAATTTGAGTCAACATTTTAATTAATATCCATAGTTTACCAGAGTTCGTATATAGCTACAAAAGCATTGAATAGCTACTATCATGTAAATTACATTTTGTCTAATAAAAGACATAATGCTCCTACAAGTTCCATATAAAAATAGTGTTTATTCCATTAGCAGTAATAACCATCAATACAATAACAAAATCCTGTCTCAATTAACTCTTTTTCAAAAAACAAAGTGACAATTACACAAATAAACTATTCGTATAAAAATCAGATTTAATTTATTAATAATACATAAATCTTCCACTTCCATTCATACAAGTGGTCTTTTATCTCCCAACAAGGTTGGTGATATCCTCATTCACGATTCTAGGTAACTGCACCCTAGAATAATCCAGCATTCATAACACTACCAACTTTGAGGTAACTTGTTATTAAACTTAGTTGTGTCAAATTTTTGGACATCCTTTCCTTGAGCATATTAAGATGGGAATGTTATAGGAATCTGGCCATATCTTTACTTTTCTTTGGAAATGTATTTCTATCTATATTCTTGTAGATTGTATAACACAAACAACCAAATAATGTAGCATACCAAAGTAGTAATTCATAGCAAAAAGATAAATATTATACAACCAATTATATTTTACTCATTGTGCTTTATTTCAATAACAACTGTGAATATTTTTTCTTTTAGAAATTGAATCATCCATATATTTAGATCACTCAATATAATTGGCAATTAGTTTTCAATAAAGGAACACTACTTAGATTCAATTTTTCTTCACACGCACACAACCTTCTCTAATTCTTACAATAGTTGATCATTGGAATTCAAAGTCAATGCTCAATTAACAAAATCCCACATGCAACATTTACACACATGGTTCCAAATAACAACAAACTTAAGCTTAATATTTTGATACTCAAAATATTTCTTTAATTCTAATAAAAATATTAATAGGGTCAATATTCAATAAGCTGGCACACCTCTACACAACCACCCCATATTCAATCACTCAATATTCAATCTATGGCTTTTCATCATCAAATATCTAATTTATAAAGCATTACATCCTTAATTATTTAAAAGAAAATACAACAGTCGAACAATATCCATGCACACAATTTACTCTTTTCAACAATTCAAAGGAGTATTCACATTATATTTTCATTATAAATTCAAAACTATTCAAATGAATCTACCTGATTTTGTTGTATGATTCCTCCAAAAACCAAATGAAGCTTTTTACTTTTTTCTATCTAGTCGTACCTCATCTTCACTCTAAAAATCCTTTTTTTTTTAAATAAAATAAAATACCCCATATTTTCCTTGGCCATTAGCTATCACTCCTCGTGTTTGGCTCCTTTGGGTGCATTCAATATACCACTCATCATAGAGTCCATCTCCCCACAATGTTTGAAACTCTAGGTAACCATCCAGTTTGGGACCAACAATTCTTTCCAAAAGGTATTCCATTCAAAAAAACATGAACTTTTATTTAATATAAGCAAACTACTAGATTGGTTAATATTGGAGGCTCAAGTAAATATTAAAAATAAATTTATTTTAAACCTTAAAAATTTTAATAAAGTTCTCTATTACTTGAGAAAGTGCTTTATCTTTAAAGAAAATAATCATAAAAATACGGAAGCAATTTTTCATCTAATTTAATCAACAATCATTCACTTTGCAAATATAAATGATACTTTTTCAAAATATCAATGCAAGCATCACACATAAACCCATTGAATATTTTGTTTTGGCCTCAACAACCTCATTGTTGATGGTTCATTCCATGTGCCAATTAATTATGCAACTATATGTGAAGGAAATATATCCTTCTTGGAGCTATCATCCTTAAGGGCAATCATCATTTCCAATTAAATATCCCATCTACAAAGGTCAATTTTTTCTTCAACTTATAAGAAAGGTTGTTCCTGCAAACACATGTTTCTATTAGCAGCGTCATATGCTATCATAAAATAATTTCTCGAAGTAACAAATCATTTAATTACCAAACATATCTTCAATAAGATATATTTTATTTTCTACAAAATATCCATAATTGTATAAATAAAACATGGCATAATCAATCATTCCATTGAAATATATCTTAGCTAAACATAAATCCATCAAGTAAAAAGTCTACCAAGGGAGGGTCATGATAGGAGGGGTCCAAAACTATAGAAGAAAAATATGGTAGTGGAGAATCTAGAAAATCAATAGTTCTACCACTAATGTTCATAATAGAAATATGACAAATGATATAATAATGTAGAATACTTAGAGAGGAACCAATTAGTAGAGAACCATCTAGGATGGAAGAAGAATGAATAAGAGTGAAGGGAGAATATAGAATTAATAAATAATTAATAATAGGAAAAAAAAATTATCAAAAGTATCAAAAGTGGATAAGAGGGAACCAAAGGAAGAACTAATCAAAAACTACATAATGTTGAATAAGACTTTCTAGAGTGGCAATATTATATGGTTGATAGTCTTTTAAAACTGCCATTATATCCCTATATTAATGTATTGATGAATCTTAGCGTAAAGCTTATTCCACTTATATTTAGGAATATAAGCTCATGCAACTAATACAAATATACAAAAGAGTAAACCATTAGGTTTAACACTTATCAATATTTCAAAAAATATCATATGTTTAGTTGCTCGAGTTAGTATATTTTTATTGATATGTACAAGAAAAGTAATCGTTTTTCTTCAAAGCTTGGTATCCATGTCCTATATATGCAACATACTTTGATCAATCTCTAGAATAACCATGTTTATTTGCTCATCCACATTATTTTGTTGGAATATGTGTTGATTAAGATTCACTTGTGGTTCTGATTAGCTTTAATATTTTATTCTTTGTGTATGCTCTTTGGACCCTTGTACACCTTGTATAGGTGAATATTTTGTAAAAATTTATTATTTAACCTAAAGGTCAGTTCTTTAACCTTGACCTAAAAGTATCTTATAATTGGGTATAAAAACCCTTTAATCCCAACCATTTTTTTATTGATTAAAACGTAATTCTATCTCCTTTAGTTAGATATTATGATATCCATGAACACCCTTTTACATTGTCTATTTTAATTATGTAATTTATTTTTGCATATAAGGATAATGTGATGATTATGTTTATTTTTAAAAGTATTGTGAAATCTAGCATGGGGTTATAGTGTTTTCATACAAAAGCATTTTGAGAATTTTTTTCAAATTACATGTTTTTTGAGATCTTTGCACTATTAGTATTGATTCTAGTCATAATTACATGCAAAATTTTGTATTTAAGCAAAAAAATGTTATGGATCAAGATGTGCCTTTACTAAATGGTCCAAAGTATGCCACTTGAAAAATCAATACTAAAGCTTTCTCTTGATGCATAGATACCTAAAATTAGGTCAACTAGCCCAACTAATTTTAATACAAATCCATATAATTATTAAGTCAATTGTGTCCTACATATTCTTTTTTTTTTTTTTTTTTTTTTTTTTTTTTTTTTTTTTTTTTTTTTTTTTTTTTTTTTTTTTTTTTTTTTTTTTTTTTTTTTTTTTTTTTTTTTTTTTTTTTTTTTTATAAACAAAACCTAAAGCCGTCGCTACAACTCCTACCAAAGTTCTCCCATTTAGCAAAGGTGAGGATTTGATAAGAAAAATTTGGATCATTCAAAGGTCACGCAAATTTGGCAGATTCTGGGATGTCACAACCTGAAACCGCCCATGGAGGCCTTGGATGATGAGCAACTAATGGATAAAGGGGCAATTACTATTGTACACCTAACAAAGGGGAGAAGACCCTATGAGGACGCCTAAAAATCCCAAAAAGGCAAAGACAAGAATCCAAGGCACCTCAAGAGATCCCCCTGGTCCAGAAAAATGTTTGGATGGACAACACTACTAAGGGGAGTACGTTGCTCAAGGTTATTGACCTTATGCCAAAATCCCAACCATTCTTCCGACAATTTCTCAATGTGGGCTCAAAAGCTCGGCAAGGGAGGTTCTTAATGGCTTTATGCATCGTAGGGTGCTAGGTGAGCAACTTAGAGCGTGGTTTCATGGCCCTTTAGAGTGAAAGGTGAAGATAAGGAAAAATCAACCATATTTTATTGAGTGTACTAGCCTCCGAGCTATGGAGGAGAATGGCAACTTTACTGGCTACGGGGTCCAATTTTTCACTTTTGAACAGCTTGGAGGGATGGCCTAACAAGAGGGTGTTGACATTTATAGGCGAGTTTAGATGGGTTCTCCATTCTTCTTTGGAATATTTGGAATGAAAGGAACAACCAAATTTTAATCAAGATAGGAAGGAATTCACAAGGCAAAAGACCAAGCCAACTTAGTGAATCACCCATCAAACCTTAACACCCCCAAAAACCCACCAAAGATGGGACAAGTGATGAAAAATTGAAGATTAAACCTTCTAAGGGCAACCATCTAAAGGGAAGGAGTATAGTAAGATGGACGGGACTAGAAAAGGCAACCCCTCCAAGGATTTGGAAAAGTCAAACCAATGGAGCCTCTAGAGGGAATCCTAGAAAAGCCGGTGTGGGAGAAATTGGTAGACTTTCATATGGCTCCCGGTTTTACTTGAGAATTGGGATTCTTTCCAATAACCTGCGAGGGTATGGTATCCTTAGAGGCCTTGGAGGCTACAAGGTTGGATGGGAAAAGGTGTTGGTTGAGTCACTCTCAACTTATGATTAACTCTTGAAGCCCTTCTAAGATCATAAGGTGGATTGGAGAATAAAAGAATTATTGAGAAGTTCGAGTTCTCCGGATGGAATTTTTGAAAGTTGATTACAATCATGTGGTCGAGATCAAAACAAGAGTGTTGATGCTTTAGCTAATTGGGCTTTCGAAAAGGTGATCTTACTTGTTATGGCCACCTCCTATTGATGGGCTTCTCAAATTAGGGAAGCTCTTCTTTCTATCATTTCTTTGGATGGCTCCAGTTCTTAAGGTACCTAGTTTCTTCTTGTTTTTTTCTCTTTGGTTCATTCAGTTTTTTAGTTCCCTAGCTCATTCTATTCTTTATTTTGTTTCCTCTATTGATTCTTGCATTAATAGTCTTTGGTCTAGATAGGTCATTTTTTGTTCATTTTTTTTCTTTTGTCTTCTTTGTTTTTTTGTTTAGTTTTTTAAGGTGGGTGGGTTCTTTTGTTTTGTTTTGATTTTGTGTTCTTTGTGTTGTTTTTTTTGTTCTTGTATTTTTGTTGTTTTGTTTTTTGTTATTGTTCTTGTATTTTTTTCGTTCTTGTTCTTGGGTTTCTCTTTGTTTGTGTTATTTCATTTTTTTATGTGTGAGTTTTTCTATGTTTTTTGTTTTTGTTTATTGTCTGTTGTTGGTTGTTTTTATTTTATTTATTTTATTTTTTAGGTTTTGGTTGTGTTTATTTTTCATGTTTTTTTGGGTTATGTCTTTGTAGTGTTCTGTTGTTTTTGTCTTGTTTATGTTTTGTTATGTGGTTCTTGTGTTTTTCTATGTGGTTTGTGTTGTGGTTTCTTTTATCTTATTGTGCATGTTTGGTTGTGCTTTTGGTTTTGACACACTCAAGGAGCATGTTTTTATTTTATTTTATTATTTTTGTTGTTATTTACTTTTTTAATTTGGTTTTGTGTGTTTGTTTGCTCCTTGAGTATGTCAAAGGTGGTAGGCCAGGTCTGAGTCTTGGCCGTTTTTGGCGGAATGGATACCCCTGACTCCTTGGGTCGTACCCGAAAGTGGCATCCCTTTTGGGATGTTTTCCACACAAAAAAAAAACCCATATTTTACAACCAAGTCAGCATTTGATAATTTTGACCTCCAATTATCAAGAGTCACAAGTTTACCAGCTAACAAATTTGTCAATGATGAATTTGTAGACAATGAGTCTATTTTAGGTGCACAATAAATGTCTTATTCCACCTACAACTGCCTATCAAAGGTAATTAACCCCTCACATCACTTCCAATCATCCTTGGTGACTATCAATTAAGATAATTGAGTATTTAGTCTATCTCTTGATCAAACTATATAATTGGCAATCAACTCTCTTGACTTCTAATTTGCCTCCTGTGACTGCCACACAGGGATGTTAACAAGAAAATAACATCCCTTGACTTATATTTGCTAATTGACACCTCACCCCTCCTCCTAGTGGATTTCATTACCTATAAATTAACCCCTTGGGATAGCATTTTTATCAACACTTTCCACATAACAAAGTGTTATTAAAAAATTTATTGGGAGGCTCCAAAGCATCAAATTTTTATTGTACCTTGATCATTTATTTGAAAAGCCTCTAAAAGAGGAATGGGAAACATGGCATAGTGATTTAAAAAAAAATCACATTCTCATTATTCCTTCTTCTTTTCTTAGCTTGGCATTTCATTTATAATCATTTTATTTTTCCTTTTGTTTAGATTTGCCTTATCCTATTTTATATTTTTGGTTTGCTACTAACAAGTGTCTTGTCTAGTATTCACCCTTTAAAACTTATTTGCAAGTTCTTACAATGCATCTATGGGATAGTATGTGAATAGTTGGACCTATTGGAAAACCCTATATGTTTGTAGAAAAAATACAAATATACCACATATATTTCTTGTAGGCAACGAATTTGATCTAGGTTTTTTCTAAAACTCGGCCCTTAGTTAAAAGTTATTTTCCAGCCTACTTTATAGTCTTGACATCATTTATCCATTTTTATCTTAGACCCATATCTCATACCAACCTCTCATCTATTGTTTCTTCTAAGGTAAATTTATGGCCTACACCCTATGTAGGTGATAGATTAATTTTTAGCATCCTTTATTGTATGACATCAAATCGATATTCTCTCTTTTTTCTAACAAGTTATCATCTATCTACCCTTTATTATCTCATATTTACATGTATTTCAAGCTACTATTCTTGTTGTTTAGTCATAAAGAATGAGTTTGTTGTCTATATTATGTTTAAGTGATGGATTCACTAATTGTAAAATTGTGTCTTAAATGTTCTCTTAGGATGATTCCTTTGTCTACATAACCATTACCACATGTGTATCTATCACTTTTTATAACCCATTTTTCTTATCTAAATCCTCTAGCATTTCCCTTTAGTCACAAGAGATGAATTTGCCAACCAATGTGCTTTCATATTATGAATTTGTGATATGTAAAAGTTGCATCCATTTCAAGTTTAATTCTCAAATTTATGTTTACACTTCGGGGGCCTAGATATACCTACTATATATTTGAAGATCTCTAGTTGTTTGGTAGGCCTTTAAAAATAGATCCCTCTTTTTTTATCTTTTTTTTTGTATTTTTCGATGAATTTGTCATCCTTAAGGATTATAGGTGAAGATTTTGTGAGGTGATAGATTCACATAAAATGCCTAAATAGGTAAGAAATATTCTCTATTTCTATTTTTATTTTTATTTTTATTTTGTTGTCTATCTCTATTCTACTTTATGTCTAACTTCAAAAATTTAAATAAAAAACAAAAGGAAAAAGAAGAAGGAATCTTAGTATAATTTTAAAATGAAATTAGTATTGCATTAGTAAAAAATTGTATGCTTGCATTTCTCTCTCCTTCCCTTGCTTCAAAAGAAAAAAATAGCTTTCTTGATTGATCTAGGATTATCACTCATCAAAATCAAAAGTTATATTTAGGGTAACTTGTGTATGAATGCACATCATGTTTGATGCATTTTATTTAGCATTAACAATAGTATATTTTATTAGAGCATCAACATTTAAAGAAAAATTAAAGAATCCCTTAAGTTATCATTTAGTTTCTTTATCTTTTGTCACTTGGGAATTTGAATCAAATTTTCATATAGCTTTACATTAGTCTGTTAGATTCCTCCATCCTAAAATTATTAGTTAGTATTATTAATCATTTAATTATTATATTATTAACTCATAAAGTGAACCATCACATCTCTTCACCAATGTAGCTTAAGGGTAGATATATATTAGGTTGGCCATTCACACAAGTCATCCAAGAAGAATAATATATATTTATTTAAACCCATTAGAGGGATTCCCAATTCCAGTGCAATAGTGATTCAACCCTAAAAGTGATTATTTTTAATATTATTTTATTTATTCATTTATTAAATATTAGCTAGAACCTTTAGGGTTCTACCATTTGGTATTAGAGCATCGATTATGGAAACAAGTGGGAAAGTTATTTAAAGACATCATATAGCATGTTCATATTCTATTTTGAAAGAGTCACATAAGATCTTGGGTATAAATATTATAATTTTTATATAGTCCTAAACTATTATGTGCTCAGGCATGATACCTAGGTTTACCTTATTCCAACAACGACTACGAAAATGGGAGACGAGAGAAGATCGTAAGACCTTACGAAAGAAGTTTCGAAAGAAGTATTGCAAGGGTTGAATAAATGACAAGATGATTTTGAAACAAAAATAGTGACAAAAATCATAGAATTAACTTTAAAAATAGATTCCTCTAATGCAGAGTTAACGACAAAAAGGAATGCCACTAATCACTCTATGGACTTGGTACAACAAAACATGGCATTAATGCAAGTCAGCCAAAAACTAAAGAGTCTTACCCATTAAACATATCAACCCCGTAGAAATGAAGGCATGCTAAGAAAAAGGTCTTTGCTTCCATTGCGATGAGAAATTTATTTGCAATCATCAATGTATTACACCTAAACTATATATTCCACATGCAGCTATTCCTTTTTGTTATCCCAATGATAAAAATGTTATTGAGGTACAATTAGTGATGGATACACCCAAGTATAGCCCTAATGATGAGGAAGATGAGCAAGAAGTGCCCCAAGCACCTAATCACAATGATGAAGGTAATAAGATTGATATACCAAAAGTGATCGATGCATCGATCACTCCATTAAGAAAGAATGGCATAAACATATACAAAGTGACCAATGACAGCCAGACATACACTCTACAAGACCTACATACAAGTTCCTCACCAATAGTGAGTTAACACCACATGGCCAACCCTATTTGAAAACAATGCAGAGTGACAACACAATCATTCTCCATTGGCTCTACCAAGGAACAACAAAAGGATATGGAAGCATTACCACCACTTTTGATGTATCATTCTAAAGTGTTTGAGGAACCCCAATGGTTTCCCTCCCATTGTCATAACGATTCTCCTAAGGAATATTCTATTATTGTTCTTGGTAACCCCAAACTAACACTTCAACATTCAAGATATCCCTACCTTCAAAAAAGTGACATTAAAATAGTACAATAACTTGTAAAAATTATTTTTGAAAAAAAATATAAAGCTCCTCACTTTGATATTTAAGGACAAAGTTCTTTTTAAGGAGGGTGGCATGTTAGGATCCTCCATCCTAACATTATTAGTTAGTATTATTAATCATTTAATTATTATATTATTAACTCATAAAGTGAACCATCACATCTCTTCATAACGTGAACCATCACGTCTCTTCATAACGTGAACCATCATGTCTCTTCACCAATGTAGCTTTAGGGTATATATATATTAGGTTGGCCATTCATACAAATCATCCAAGAAGAAGAATATATATTTGTTTAAACCCATTGGAGGGATTCCCCATTCTAGTGCAATAGTGATTCAACCCTAAAAGTGATTTATTTTAACATTATTTTATTTATTCATTTATTAAATATTAGCTAGAACATTCAAGGTTCTACCATAGGCTAAGCTCTATTTGTTTATCTTTATTTTATTTAGTTTGTGAATTCATAGTTGTGGATTTTGTTTAACCTTTCTCCTCTAAATAACTTTGAAAATTATCTAATAAAAACCCTAGATAATTTTTGGCATCTCGTAAGCTAATTGTTGATGCAATTCACCTCAAATTAATCAATCATAGCTCAACATCTCTATTTTTATCAAAACTAGGGGTATGTATAGTTATTTTAACACATTATTATTGTTTATAAATTCATTAAAAAGGGGAAAAATGTAGATGCCTAAAATTAGGTCACCTAGCCCAACAAATTTTCATACAAATCCACAAAATTATTAATCCAACTATGTCCTACATCTCCAAACCTAAAATTTATAATTAAGTTAGCATCTAATGAGTTTGCCACCTTAGATTTGAATTTGCCATCTCAACTAGCAAATTCCAACAACTTGTCTTTTCCTTCCAATTTTTGTCTCCCCTACCAGATTTGATAACCAAAGGTTAGAAGTCATGAATTCATAAATGATAGATTCGTATATAGAAAATTAATTTTAGGCACACAACCAACATGTCAGCCCACCTATAACTACCTATCAAAGACTATTAACCCCTCATGCAACTTCTAGTCACCCATAGTGATAATCAATCAATATAGTTAAGTCTTTAGTTTATCTCCCAATCAGTATATCTAGTTGAATTTCAACTCTATCTACTGCTAATTAGTCATAGTTAACAAGCAATAAACATCCCTTAACTCATTCTATATTGATATCTCACCCCTTCCCTAGTGGCTTCCATTGACTGTAAATCGACCCCTTGGGATAGCATTTTTATAAACACTCTACATATAACAAAGTGTTGTTAAAATTTCCATTGGGAGACTCTCAAAAGCATCAAAGTTTTTTTGTAACTTGATCATTTATTTATAAATATTTTAAATTAGTTATGGGTAACATGGCATAGTGGTCTTGGAGAAGTGTCATTCTTATTATTCCTTCATCTCTTCTTAGCTTGTCGTTTTATTTATAATCATTCTTTTTTTCCTTTTGTTTGGATTTACATTATCTTATTATATGTTTTTCTTTACTACTAACAAGTGTCTTGTCTAGTATTTCTCGTTTAAAGTTTTTATTTGATAGTAGTAGCCTATGTATAGAAACCTCAAGGCCAATAGAAAAATAAGTTGATCCAAATTTGGAAAAAAAGGTCTAGGTAACCAATGACTTATGGGACTATATCAAGGAGGAAATAAAGAATGCATTTTGAAAACTCCATAAAAATATATTGTGTAGGGGAAAACCTGAAAATGATTGATATAATCATATGACAAATATAAGAGTAGCTTTTTGTAATGGGTGAACATCAAGAGGTCTTGAAACTCCTTACATCGATGACCTCAACACAAACACAAAATGGGATAGATTATAAAGATATGGTAAAAATTATATGAAAATCCTAGACATCTAGAGGAACTTAAAAAACTACAAATACCACTGATATCTCTAAGAACCCAAGTTCATTAAGTGGAACAAGGGATTAAGAGGTTGATTATTGTTGGAATTCTAGGTATCTTTGATGATAGGAAACACATCCTATATGATGATATCGTCTTTGCAATGTTTGAAAAATAAAAATATCAAACCAATGATTGGAATGCCTTTGAAGTATATGTGAAGTTGAAGTCAATCCATGTAAAACTAAAATATTTGATGGACAAGGAAGAAGAACTATCAAAAATTATTTTAAAGACCTAATAAGGGAGGCTACATACCTTGGGATAGTGTAGTTGTATAATGATAGTAAATGGTAAAATTTTTTGAACATATTTCCATAGAAGACTATATAAGGGGATCCAAATCACCAGGAGGAAACAAATTTTGCCAATTTTATAACAAAGGATCCTAATTTTATAGAATTATCACCTCATAGAATTTTAAGAAATCAAGCTTGGCATCCCATGAAGTCATCATAAATGTAGTACCTCAATGCTACCTTTATAAAAAATTATATTTTGAATTAGGAAGCATAATATGAGGATCAAAATATATTGGACTTATAAAAATTCTAAGTTTTACTGATGTTTTGAAAAAGCTGAAATTTGCTTGTAAAACCTACTGATTGGCTGAAAGAACCAATTTTCTCAATAATGGTGTCAATTTTCTCAAAGAAGGATCCTTCACTTGCTAACACAAGTGAAATTCTTGCAAAAGTGAATGAATTACATGACATAGCAAATAAAATTTTCAAACAAGCCACAAAGGTAAAAATCCATGTAAAAGTTGAGGAAATCCTCCTAGAAAATTCTATTTCTAGTATTTTATGGTGTATTAAGCATATTTTGATCATTCTGAGGCTATCAGAGGTATACTTAGAGGCATGAAGCATTTTTAGGTGTACATTTTTCTAAAGTTTCCCCTAAATCTTTAATTTTACTAAGAGTAATTATTTTTCATCCTACGCAACTCAGGATACACTTTTGCTACTAATAGGGGCATATAGCCCTCATTGTAATCATCTTTTGGCCATGAGAATTCAAAGCTATATTTTTTGAAACCCATATTGTACTTTTTTATTTGTGAGTTTGTAATAAATTGGCATGTCCTTATGCATCCTACTAGAGGTATTTTTTCACTTGGTTTATAAAGCGGTCGATAGTTACATATTGTCCTTCTAGCCATATTGTCAATCACTTATCAATTTCATAATAAAATGAGTGGGTTAATATTGATGTTTTATGGATTATCATGGGTTGATTGATCACGTGTTATCCTTTCTACAGTGTAACAATCGTATTTGATTTTATTTCTTACATCCATTTTAATTTCTTGATTTACTTTCTTGTGTGCATTTAATCTTAGATTAAAGACACAAAAAAGGAAAACAAGGAGCCTACCTTAATTTAAAGGTCAACAAAAGTCTATGGCAAACCCATAAAATTTTTTTGAAATTCAAATTTGAGGATACAACAACTAAAATAAAAGTCAATCCTATTTTTCAAATCAATAACTATGTAAAGGAGATAGAGTAAAGCATTTATAACCAAAAAGATAATTTATTACTATTATTTGAATGTTTTTGTGTTATATATTTTTTATAATTATTTGAATATTTTTGTATTATCGAATTTTATTTTCATCGAATAATACCAACCATTAAAATTCAACATTGAAATGCTATTGTAATTATTAATGTATTTCCATGCATTATCCATTGAATTTTGTACATGTTTTTCTTGTTATATAAATTTTCATATCACTTTCATAAAGATAAGAAATACCATGAGACTCTTTGATGTATTACACTAGATACATCATCATCCAAAAAATACCCGTAGGCTACAATAAAGTGGGTCCTTAGACCTCACACTCTCAAAATATAAAATTAGAACCACTGATTCTCAAAAGCTATGGTCATGCAAGACCGACACCATGACTATCATCTCAAACCTCAATTGGTGCTCATCTAGAGATCCCATATCCGTTCTACTTGGCCCTATATGCTCTCCTCATAGAGATAGGATCCCCCATCCTCGTATAATATTACCCTGTATCACTCCTACTCTAATATGACCCACTAGCAGAAGAGTGAGCTAGTAAGTACCCCTTGAGGTGTGCTATCTCATCCTCAAAATCTTGTGCATATGTTGTATCCTCTCGATGCTACACTTGGTACTCGCTTAGTAAGGTTTGGAGTTGTGTCACCTCCTCCCATAGCCTATCTACCTTGCCACTGCTAGATACCCCATGTACTGAGCTCCCTACCATAACCTACAACTGAAGCATGGCTAGCTCTACTACCTGCCCTATAATAATGGTCTCCTACCTATCAATCACTAATGTCTACTAGTAAATCTCTACCTATGTAGTCTGGATTTGTGCCTATAGTAGAGCCCTCTCCTCTATGTACTCCCTCCACTCATGCCTCCCAATGATCAACTCATCTTATAGCTCTATAATGGTGGAATTCTATGCTACCAACTATGCCTGCACTCCTTGCTCATCCAAATCATCCTCATCATAGTCCACCTATTGGCCCTTTGCATCCATGTGGTCCATCCACTTATCATCTATCCGATGATTCACATGTCACTCCTTAAATCTACCTCCTCTTTAGGTCACTCCACCAAGCCTAGATCCTCCTCAATTGGAGCCTCCCTGTGAGCCTCCTCTGCCCCTACAACCATATCACCCCCTAGTGGCCCATCCCTGTGCTACCAGTGCATCACCTAATAGGAGTCATACTCTGCTATGGTCCTAGCATCATCTATCTTAGAGGTATCTTCCACATGATCTGCCTCCTCCCCAAATACCTCCACTATAGGCCAACCCAATGTCCTCTCATTCCCATAGTATCGGTAGATAACTAGATCACCAGGTAATCCTTGGCGTAGCCCAAACTATCATAGTGCTCGAGCATATAGGAAGTACTTTCACTCAATCCTATGTCAACCAACTAGCCACATCCCTTGCAATACCTATCAAAGTTATGCCTTAGCCTCATGCCATGGTGGATAGTCTCTGCATGATCTCTAGATAATGAAATCTACCCTAAGCTATGCAAATGAATCCACATAATTCTCAATCAAAACTACATCAGGATAACTCTAACCCCTCTCTTGATCCCACTGCCATAAGATCTCATATCATATCTCTCTATCCATGATATGTGCCCATATCATCCAAGGTATCCCCTATGGTCGATCCACATTACTATGCTACCATCCCCACACCTACAATAAGAAGTTGTAGCCTAGTCCTTTCTACCCATGGTAGTGCATATCGTATATCTCATCATAAAGCCATGCTAATAATATAGTGCCCCATGCCATTGCTAAAGGCCTCTCTGTGGTGCACTCCACTAGTGTAAATGTCACAACTTGTTTCCCTTAAACCCTTTCAAGGTATATTAATTGATCATGGGGATCAATTAATACCTATCTAAGGGGTTGCTAACCCTAAATATTACTACAAAACTCTAATTAGGGGATTTTGTGGAAAAGTCAATTAATACCTATCTAAGGGTTTGATATTAATTAATCATGTTGGATTAGATTAATTGCATTAGTATGAATGCAAATTAGGTGTCCAATTTTGATTGGATCAAATTAGGCACTAGGATTATTTAAATGTTGAATGAATATTTTAATCACCTCATGGCCTAATATGTTTAGTGGGAAGAAAAGAAATATTCTTCCCTCTATTTTTAAATATGGTCAAGAATGTAGGATGTTGGCCATAAAGGGGACACAAAGACAAGAAGGTGCATGCACCCACCTATCTTGAACCTTTCCCAAAATTAAAAATAAATACATAGATTACCACTCACATTGGGAAAGGTGGATATCAATAAAATAACACCTCTTGCATAATATTTTAATAGGCCACTAGTGGGCTCATGAGAGGTGGAGTTCTCCTATAAATAGAGAGCCTCTTGAGAAGGGAAGGGAGCTAGGAAGTCTTGGATACCTAGGGAGTATGCTCTCCACCTTGGTGGATCAGAAACTAGAAGGTTGAAAGGTTTCCTAGTTGAAGAAAGGGGTATTCTTGGAGGATTAGAGGATTCAACACTTGGAAGGAAACATGAGGACTCGAGGAGAAATGGAGGGAGGCTAAAGAGAATATGTATCAAGTTGGATCCTTCTTGCATTCTAATCAAATATTGTTGAACAAGGTAAAATTGTAATTACTTATCTTATTTGATTATTTGGTGGTTGCTAATCCTCTTAAGAATGTTTTAAATATCCTGATTTAGTCAAAGTTTACCTTTAACTATTCCATGAAGTCTAAGTTATTATACTTGGAAAAATCATTGATTAAATACCTAGTTTAAATGAAGGATTTATTAGAAATAACAATGATGTTTGGTTAATAATATATATATATATATATATATATATATATATATATATATATATATATATATATATATTCTAGGTCATAAAGGACCTTGATTAATAAATTTTGGCTAACAAATAAAGTTGGGCTAATATATTATGTTTAATAAAAAATGAGGGCTCGACCTGTAAGCCACCCTAGGATAGAGGATTCAAGCCACCGAATCAATGCCACAAGCCAAACCCCCATTGAGGAGACTTGGGAGTCGCACAACCACTAATGAGTGATCGATATGACAAGGGTGAGTTATTTCCCTTATGGTCTTTTAAAATCAATCCATAATAAATGTGGGATATTTTAATACATGTAATGGGATTATCAATATGGTTATCGGGTGGTCCTTACTATGTAGTCTAGTGGAATAAATATTTTAATTATCAGATAGAAATAGATTAGGGAATAATACCCTTTAAAATAGGTGATGGTGACTTTTATACTAGACTGCATATGGGTGCTTGTCACAATCATCACCAATGGTATTTGTGGATATATCTTTCTAGTCAGTTAAAGTAATCATTCGCCTATTAGTTTGCCTTGATACCAGCTTCAATCTCAGATTAAAAGGTGATGTTGAGTAGATTGGAGGATTTATTATTTTGATAGTCTCAAACTATGTTGAGCTACCTCAAAAAAATCACCTGATATTCACATTCAAATCAAGGGATAACTCCAAAGAGTCTTGTGCAATGTTTCTCATAAATATTACTCTCGTGGAAGAAAACTAAATCCTGATGGGTTCCTCTAGAAGCTATTGAGATCATTATGACACCATTGATAATAAGAATTTTCCTCGCATCTTTTATAATCAACTGTGATAACCAATGTGTCCTAGCTGATAAAGGGACCCACTATAATCAGGGAACCTTTGAAATTAGATAAGTCTTCCAATATAGGTTTTGCCTACATCTAAAATTTTCCATAGCCCAATTGAAGACCATAATATTATCCACCCCTGCAAGTTATCCACTCTTCAAAAATAGGGTCATTAAGATGATTCTCGAAGCTAATTCAAACTACATCCTTTATGTCAAAATTAGGATCAATGACTACGAGGAATTTAATATAAATTTACTACGTGTCATCATGCTACTCAACACATTCTACAGGTGGGGAAGTATTGATATGTTTAAATTGTTTGGAATACCTTTATCCCACACCTCCCATGCAAGGAAAGAGATGGCCTATATTAAGGTAAGGGTTTCTGTAAGTAATAACCACCACTCGATGGTCATGGTGGCCATCGATCAATAGTCACAACATCATTTGGTGGTTCTAGACTACATGGAAAGTGATCAACCTAGCCATAGAGACTAGGGTTAGGCACAAAGATGACCGACTAGTTAGAACATCTGTGAGTTGATTAAATTTGAATATAGCCATTGATAAAGCCAAATTTTTCTATTAGGTTGTTTAACATTAATAGTATAGTTATTAATATTAATGGTTGGTGGAAAATTAGTTTATTTATAATTAGGACATTTGTTGGTTGAATAAATTTGAATCTAGTAATTGATAAAGCCACCTTTTACTATTAGGTTGTTTAACATTAATATTATAGTTATTAATATTAATGGTTGGTGGAAAATGATTTTATTTATAAGTTAGGGTAAATGAATTTGGTTTATTAAAAGACTAGAAATTACTAATTAAAAATTAAGCCCTCCTCTATTTAAATTAATGGAAGAAAATCCCTTGGACTAGGGAATCAATTGGTTATAGACTACTCAAAGCATTGTTAAGGATAGTATGATTAATTGGATGGTTTGGATAGCAATAAAATGCATCCATAAGATCTATTTGATGATAAAAAATTCAAAAGGAGATTGGAAACTATGTATCCAAAATTTGGTGAGGAAGTGGTGCCAAATATTGCAATCCTTGTAAATCAGTTATTGATTAGATGTAGTGATTACTAAATTTTATTTTGAAATAATGGTCACCAACAAAGAACAAATTGGGATGTTTGCAATAGAGGACATCATGATAATCTAGATTATCTTTACAAGTAATGAACTTAGATTTTCAAGGTTGAAGGAATGGATGTTTAGGGATTTAAAGGTATGGGACTTTAAATTCACTATACAAAGGATTGATTGTGAATCAATCATGAAGAATGAATTTGGAAATTCATTCTTGAGGGAATTTATAGGAATCCCTCTAAAGTCGATGAGACTTCTCCAAAATGTGACTCCAATGATTATCATAAACTTATGTAAAACATTTAAAATTCATATGGTGACTTAGAGAAAGGAATTAGTAGATTCCTTAATTGCATCATAGATTTTAAAGGAACAGATGGATTCCTTATTGGTATGAGGAATACCTTAATGTTATAATGATGAATTAGATAAAGGAATTAGGAAATTCCTTAATTGCATCTTGAACTTGAGATGAGACAATTGTATTCCTTGACTTGTACTTGATTAAAAGGATTTGTAGATGCCCTTCTATAATTGTAATCTTGACATCTTAAGTTTATGAATATGAGAAAAACACATATTTTGGAGGCTAGGTTTATTCCCCATGAGGGTTCCCAAGATATATGTTGTGTCTATATTTTGTGGTTTGCAAATGATCTTAATTAAATGCTATGGATGCATGAATGTTGTATTTTTTATCATGAGATGATGTATAATTACTTATGATGGATTATGCTATGTTAATATGCAAGTATAATGGAATAATGTTACAAGTAAATGCAATTGTGTTACTAAATACTTAATGGTTAAAGAGCTATGAATTAAGGTTATTACTCTTATCTCATTATATTGTAATTAGATGATGATATTATGGGTTGATTAAAAATGCATGATGATTAACATGATTGGTTTATAAGTAAACCTAACCAATGCCTTAATGAATAAACTAAATGGTAAATTGAACATTCAATTAACTAATGGTATGGGACTTTAGTTAATTGATAAATGGAAACTTACTTATCCACTGCAATATCTTCATCTAGATCATGAATATGTCCTTCACTCATGATTGACTAGTGAGAGACAATTGATAAAAAAAATTGAACGGTTGAGTAGTGACAACTAGGGGTTGTTATAGTTGGTATCAGAGCCCAGGCTAACTAGTGGACTCTTATTAGATCCAGGTTAGCAAATATATGGGTAAGGAAAAACCATAGATTGGTTCAAACTATTGAATGCTCACTTGAGCTATGGTGGAATTAAAAACCATTAATTAATAACATGTTAATTACTAAAATCTTCTAGGCTAAATGGTTATAAGCCTACCTAGAAATTGAACATTGCATGAATTGGTGCAACATTGATATTATCTAGGGAAGATAATAAACTTGATAAGTCATGGGGAATAAGTAAATTAACCCCATTTGGAAATATTGTATGATTGGTAAAAGTTGATTGTAATAATGTTGTTTCAAAGGCATATCATTGTGGAAGATGATATGAGATGAAATGGGATTTTTAGTATTAGGAAAGTATGGGATTTCCTTCCTTTGAATGGTGAATACTTTAGACAATTACATTATGTGGAATGTATTGTGTCTAGTTGCATTCAGTTGGAAAATTATTACATATCATTGTTGCCTAGAATAATCATGAGGAAAAATGAGAATGTTATCTCTTTTCATGGAGATTATAGTTGAATAAATAAAGTAAGGTATAATGGTAGACATTGACAAGTCTATGTGGGTTTGTGTGATAACCCCCTTAGCATACTATTGTTGATGGTATGGCTAAGCATTGCAATGATTGTTGTTCTATCCTTGAGGTAGAGCAAGCTAATATTCAAGGCATACACCTAATGTATGGGTTGAAAGAGACCTAACATTTGGACTAGTTTAATTTTTGATTTAAACTAGTAGGGAAAAGGGCATTCTCATTGAAATAGATGAGATAATTTCCAATAACAAGGTAAATAAACCTTACCTATAGATCATTATAGGGGTTGGCCACTCCTATCCATAGGATAGACACTGATCATGTTAGATTCCTATGAAGTGCAGCCTTGAACTTACTTGGATACTCATCTATAAGAGACCCACATAAAGATACATTCAATTTAATCATGCATTAGACACATTGACAAGAATATTAAAAAAATTCTTAAATATTGGTTGATTTGACATATGGACTAAGTTTTGGTTATATCCAAATTTGGCAAATTATGGATACAAGTCAAACTAAAAGAATATTTTCTTTAATTAATTCTTGTTACAATTTGGCGTTTGGCCAGAAGTTGAATATCTCAACCATGAGGAATTCTAGCGGATTTCTATTTTTTTTAGCAAAAGTTCACCTAAAGATAGTTGCAACCTAAACCTTTACCACGGTTAAATATATCATCTTGCTTTGTCATAATTTAGTAGATATGCTTTACATTAGTTAAACATAACAATTTGACGTGAAGTGATGCATGTGGTACTAAAAACAAAACTCTATTAAGAATGACTAAATTTAGTTCAGAGTCATAACCTTGTGAGGAAAATGCTAAGAAAAATCAATGGAAAATTATGGATCTAGTTCCTTCATGGAATCAAGGAAATGAATTGCTCAAGTAGAATTTCATAATAAGGTAAACCCACAATTTGAAATAGGAGGGTTACTCCTATTCACTGTTATAGGGAAAACAACCTTGAAATACATTTGAGTAAACTCTTCCTTAGTTATGAATGGAAATTCATTAATCACTCTCTAAATGATTTTTGATTATTGAGGCTAAGTTTTGGTTAAATTTAAGAGTTAGCCTAGAAACTTGTTTTGGTAGATAAGATACTATAGCATTAATACCGGGTTTTACAGGTTGACCCAAAACCTTTAACAAAAATCAGCCCAAGGTTGTTGATGAACATGTCCTTACTAAGGATCTTATATATGTAAAATCTACATGCCACCAAAGCCATTACATCCGGTAAGGTACATAGCCTATTATCAAAAAGAAACTTCCCATACAAAATTTTGGGTATACCCCAAGAAAACACACCTGCATCATAATTACAAAAAAAGAAACAGACACAGATCCCTTCCTTGAAACAGTGGAGAAACAAAAAGTTGTAGACACACATAGTAGAGTACTAAAAAAACTCCCACAAGCTTTGTATTGATAGTTACTCTTAATAATTCTTTGGTAATTGCTTTCTTTCGTATATGATATGCTTTGGGACCACATCCCATCTTGGCCAATCAGCCTTGGAGAAGTGAACCTATTGGCTAGATTTATGGCGGTGGCTATCTGGTGGTCCACGTGGCTCTAGTTTGAAGTCTTATATTGTCGTTTCTTTCTTACCCTATGATTATAAACCAACCCCAAATTACTAAGATGACTAGGAGCCATGTTATCTAACATGAGACTAGCCGTCCATCTAAATAGCTTGTGGTATTTCCAAGCAGCATCCACCAAGACTGGCAGCTCAGATAATTTTTATTGTGAGTCCATTTCAAAAAAGAGACGGGAATACTCATAGCCTTCGAACTTACAGTGCCTTCCCTATTGGTAAATGTGACTATAATTCTTGGCATTCTTGTTGAATAAACTCCTCTACTTCGCTCGAGACATCGTATTCCCATTTGAAAATTCTGTCACCATCGACACCCAAATTGGCCAGCTTATCAAAAAATTTGTTAGCTTCCCAAAATACATGTTGGGATTTTATGTCCTGTCTTCCCTGGAAAAGGATCCTAGCATCTTCAACAATTGTTTTAATCCTCCAAGGAGGTGTTTTCCAATTATTGAGGAGATTTATAACATGCATAGATTATCCTTCTACGATCAAATTGCCTTCTAATACTTGAGTCATTTGAATACCTCTCCACATAGCTCTAGCTTCAGCTTCATTATTCATCCTTGTTCCCAAATATTTGGAAAATGCAAGCATCATATTCCAATTATGATCTCACACAATGCCACCAGCACCTGCTCTACCAGTATTTTCCTTAGCCGCTCCATAAAAATTAAGCTTAAACCAACCCGTAGGAGGTGGGGACCACTTAACATTGGCTCTGGGGTTGACTACCTTAGGCACAAACTCATCTAACAAGGTTAAGCTTAAATATTGAGCAATCATGGTCTCCTACAAATGAGGTTTACGGCTATCAAAAGGGATAAGGTTCACATTCTTGTTGGCAAAGGATAGGATCCTAGCAATGATAGTTTGATGATCATGGATAGACTCATTAAAGACTCTATGGTTCCTTTCTAACCACACCTACCAAAGATAGTGATTAAGACAAATTTTCCACATGTATCCAAGTATTTGGCTTGAAAAGGGGTAAGGCCATTGTATGAAAAAATCAAGTACGATGGCTGGTTTAACCCAAGAAATATTGAAGGCCTAAAAAACCCCACTTAGGACAGTCAAGGAAAAAGGGCACTTAAGGAAAATGTGATAAATGGTCTCCCAATTAGCCCTACACAGATAAAAATGATTAGTGATACAAATACCTTTACGCATCATATTATCAATGGTTACAATTCTTCCTTGGATAACCAACCATGAAAAGACTGTAATTTTTGGAATTAAATTTTTTATCCAAACTAAGTCCTTTTGGAGGACAAAATACTCATCATCAAGTAGAAGCTTGTAAGCTGATTTAACAATGAATTGCCTATTTTCCGTAGGAGCCCAGGTCACTTGATCTTCCTTGGGTCTCATGGGGATAAACTATTGATCGAGAATGTTACAAAGATCATTTAATTTCGCTTGAAATCCTTGAACTCTTATTTATTTCCACTTAATTCTGCCTCTATCCTCAACCATATAATCGAAAACTTTTCTACCAATGAGTTCTTCTGTGATATCTCTGATTCAGGCTAAGTTAGAATATTGCATCAGTGGTTCATCCTTAGCCCACCTGTCATTCCAGCAATTTATCCTCACCATTGCCTAAAACCCATATTAAACCTTTTTTTATGATTTCCTTATAATTGAGAATTGCTTTCCAAAAAGTAGAACCTCTGATTGGAACTGAGTCACTTAGAAATTCCATATTTTTAAGATACTTTTGTTTGATGATAGTTGTCCATTCATTTTCTTCACCATAAATGAGGTGCCATGCCTACTTAGCTAGTAAAGCTAAATTTATATGAGCAATTATCCTCAGACCTAAGCCCCCATTTTCCCTAGGTTTGCACACTTTGGTCCATCCTACAAGGTGTATCATTTTTTTCTCCTCTGATCCAGTCCATAAAAATTCTTTTTGGAGTTTCTCAATTTTTTGGAAAACCTTCACAGGGGCTTTGAAAATAGAGAGGAAATAGACTGGAATGCTCTAAAGAGAGGCCTTAGTGAGGGTCAGCTTTCCTACTTGAGATAGAAGATGACCTTTCCATCTAGAAAGTTTTTTTTGAATTCTTTCAATAACCCTGTCCCACATTGACTCTCTCGGAGAACCAATGAAAAGAGGAAGACCAAGATACGAAGTGGGGAGGTTTGCTATATCACACCCTAAAATTTTTGTAATCCTTCCTTGCCTCTGAATGGGGGTATTCAAGAAATATAACTTGCTTTTATTAAAATTAACTTTCTGACTAGTAGCGTCCTCGTAGAGTTACAGGATGTATTTAATTCTTTTGGCCTCAACCATCGATGCCTTAGTCAATAGAAGGGTATAATCGATGAATTGTTGGTGAGAAACAACCCTAGTGAGATATTTTGCCTTGATTCTTGATATTAACCATGAAATGAAAGCATTTTTTATGGTTCTTCCTAAAGCATCTACCACAATGATGAATAACATGGGGCTGATAGGGTCCCCCTACCGAATTCCTCTGCAACTTTGAAAGTAACCAGCAGTTGTTCCATTAACCAAAATCGAGAACCATGCTTTAGAAATGCATTCTTTGATCAAATTAACCCATTGGTGGTGAAAACTAAACTTAAGGAGGACAACAATCAGAAAGTCCCAATTTAGCCTATCAAATGCTTTGTTCATATCAAGCTTGAAGGTAAAAATAGATGTGTTAGTCTTATGAGCAGAGTCCAGAGCTTCATAAACTATGATAACTCCATCCAAGATTGACCTACCCTAGACAGAGCTTCCCTGGCATGGATCTATGATTTGGGGTAGAAAATCTCTCATTCTATTTGCAAAGGCTTTAGTTAGGATCTTGTAAGAAACATTGTACATACTGATTGGCCTGAAGTCAGCCATAGATTCAGGGGTTTGATTCTTAGGAATTAGAGAAATAAAAGTAGAGTTGAGACCTTTTGGGATATGATTGATTTCTTGGAATTCTATGACAAAAAAAATTACATACTTACGATGTCCTAAAAATCTTGATAGAAACGAGGGGGAAATCCATCGGGTCCAGGGGCTTTGTCTGGCTCCATGCTAAACAAGGCTTCCTTAATTTCCTCATTAGAAAAGGGAGCTAGAAGCTTAAGGTTTATATCCTCATTTATTATTCTAGGAATGGATTACAAGAGAATATCTTTGGCCTCCTCATTGCACTGCAATTCCTGACCAAGGATAGAATTGAAATAAGTTATTGCCTCCTTTCTAATTTTTGTTAAGTCCTGAGTAATAGAACCATCTACTTTTTTAAAAAAAATTATCTTGTTATTTCTTCTGTTTCTAAGCGTGGTGATGTGAAAAATTTTGGAATTTTAATCTCCATATTTCAACCAAAGAGCCCTTGATTTTTACCTCCAATATATTTTCTCACAGGCCAAAATATTATGAAACTCTGCTAGTTTTGTATGTTCATCCTGCCTAGTAGTTTCATCAGCATCACCATGTTGAATCCTCTAATCAATTATCTTCAAAATTTCAAAAACCTATTTTTTATTTTCAAAGAGGTTCCCAAATACCTCTTTTTTCCAAGTTCGAAGCTTTTCCTTAACAAACTTTAATTTGCCAGTAAGTTTAAAATTTGCACTACCCCTGACAGGTTGTTGCCACCACTGAATTAAGTTATCTCTAAAACTAAAATGTTTGATCCACATAGATTGAAATCTGAAAGGTTTCTTTAAGGACATAGAGTTAGGGATATCCAAAAAAATGGGATTATGATCAAAGGTAATTTTAGGAAGGGCTTGTAGGGTAGAATCATCAAACATAGTTGTAGCCTCCTTTGATAAAAAAACCTGTCAAGCCTTTATTGAATGAGATGACACCCTATCCATCGATTGCTCCAGGTATAATTCTCTCCTCTAAGTTTTACATACATCAACATGTTGGAGTTCACAAAGTCATTGAACTCATCCATGCTCTTGATAGGTGGTCCATTTCCACCCATTTTGTCTAAAGGGTAAAGAGGAGTGTTAAAATCCCTAGCCAGAATCCAGGGGACATTATGGAAGATTTCACTTAGATTGCCTAAGTACTCCCATAGTATAGCTCTCCCTTGAATTGAAGTTGGGGCATAAATATTTGAAAGGATCCACGACCTATTGTTGTTTATTTCCTTAAATAAAACACTAAGAACCCTATCATATTTATGAATAATGGTGCCTTCTACTATCCGGGGATCCCACAAAGTCATAAGGCCTCCAGACGCTCCTCTGGATGATTTTCAAACCATCTCCCCTTGATTCCAAATTTTTTTGCTATTATTTTTGACTGAATATCATCAGTTTTTGTTTTTTGCAACATGATAATAGTTGGATTCACTTGATTTATTATTGCATTGACTTCCCTGTATTTGGGCAGGCCATTGAGGCCTCTCACGTTCCATGAGAGGAACTTCATTTAGATTATTTGGGATTTATTCCTCTCCCCCTCCCTTGAGGGGGTTTTCCTAATTTGTTGTCTTTAGAACCCAAAATAACCTATTGAAACAAGGTTCTTTGTTTTCCATTGGCAATGTCATTATCAGTTTTAATTTTTTGATGCTCAGCATTTGATATTCTCCCTCTTATTTTTAACTTCCAAAATATAGGAGACTTCACAGTGCTCTTGGTTTTTTTAGGACTAAACTGGGGAGAGGCAATTTGTTGCAGAACCGGACTGCCATATTCCTCAGTCTAAAGAGTTTCACATATCTCCACCCCTACATCCAAATATTTTCCTTTTTTCCTATATTTCCCTAGTCTACGAGATGGCCCCTCAGTAGGATTCACCTGTCTCCTAGTGATGATGTTAGGGAGATGAGATTTTTTATTTTCCAATGCCTCAAATTTCTTCCTAAGTTCCTCAGCATTAGGGTTTGGCTTTGGGATGCCCACTGGGCATGAAATATTTTCAGAATTGGGGATTAAGGATTCCAACTTGGATGGGGATCCTAGAGATCAGGAATTAGGGTTTGGCTTTGTGATGCCCACGGGGCTTATAGTAATTTTAGAATTAGGGTTTGAGGATCTTGAATTGGATGGGGATTCTAGAGAGTCATAAAGGTTAGCCTGAAGGTTCTAGGCTTCCATGTCTTCTGATAATCCTCCTACTCCCATATTGGATAGAATTGAAAAATTATTTGAAACTAGAGGATTGGAACTTACATGAGTATTTTGGTTGCCAAAAACCTATTGTTTTCCTTTGTCTTGTTGGGACCCTGCACCATCTCTTTTCTTTTTTGGTAGATATGGTTTACCTGATTGAAATCACCTCTACCAGGGAAAATCCTCAAATTTCCTCTGTCTAGCATTCCCTGCTTCTGCTTTTCTCTATTCATTACCAGGTTAGGGCACTGATTGCATAGATGTCCTTGATTTTTGCATTCTACATAGAATGTTAGTTTGTTCTCGTATTCTATCGGCTATTTTCGATAGTATTCTCCATACTCTAGCTCCACAAACCTTGGCAATTCATTATCCAAATTAGCATTTACACATATTCATGCATGAGTCATCCTTGTCCTGGCCAAGGTCGCATGGTCAATGGAGATCAAGTCCCCTATAGTTATGGCTATGCCCTACAACCAATATTCATTAAATAACTGGGTAGGTAGACTCGGGAGACAAACCCAAATAGGGGCAATTTTAATATTTTTCTTTTCAAGGTTGAAATATTCACCCCATCGTCTGAGAAAAAGGCTCCTTTTTCCCAAAAACTAAGGACCTCCTGTTAAAATGCGGTTAGCATCCTCCATATTATTAAAATGGATAATGAAGAACCCTCGAGTTAGAGATACCAACTCCAAGCTACCTATCGGTCACCATTTACCCGTCGCCCAAGCCCTGATAGTCTCCATGTTTAGCCTACCTCCCAAAAACTTGCCTACCACGGAGAATTCTTCCATTAAAATAAAAGGGCTCATGGAACATGTCGGGGCCGAAATTTTATTATTTACTTAAAATAGGGGTAGAAGAGAGAGAACCTCCTTTATTTTTTCCTCTAAGAGTCTCAACAAAAGACAACCACTTCTTGGGCCCCGCATTGTCCTTTGTGTATTTTTTATCGAGGTCTTTCTGAGGAGGGTCGGGCCCCTGGGTGATGCCCAACTCATAATCTACTGCAGATTGATCGCCTTCCTCTAGATCCTCACTTGATACATGCTCGAGGTTCCCACCCACCCCTTCTATACATGCTCTACCTCTACCGCATTGGCTATGATTCTTGCAAATAAAATTCAAAACCTCACTCCCACCACACCTGCTAAACCTCAGCTCACTCATTCCTGATGATGTAGATAGTTCTTGTAATAGGATGGAAGAAGAAATCTATATTCTTCAATCAATAATATTTATACAACAATGATATCGATAATAATCTTATGCTATGTTTGTATATCCTAGAACGTATAGCCTATAACTTGGAACGATTAAGTAAATCCAATTAATTTGGACTAAACAACCAAAATAATGTTATATATTATTAATTATTGAATTGAAGAGACCAAGTAGTCTCTTGAATACAAATGTGGCCATTGGCCAAAGGAAGAATTGAACACCCCAGCTATGGTGAAGGAATGTAAGATGGAGAACCACCATATCTGACTCATGGTCATCATCCAACTATCATCATATGAAACATCACCATCACTAACTTCCTCAAGTATCCCAATCCTACAAAAATGTATACCCTAGATGATTGCCAAGTCTGTTAGTATGGTATATACTATATAAACACAAGATAATCCCATTGCATGGTGCATGTGGTATCAATATCTAATAAGAGTAAAGTGGTAACATAATAAATATGGATGATAGTTAAGTTCCAGAATGCTAAAGGAATAACTACATATAACTAACTTTCCTTTATGCTAAGACATTATTGCATTATTAATAACATATAAAACTATGAAAATACATTCTTTGGATAGACACGTGCAATAGTGATCCCTACCATTAAAGGAAATATACAATTATTATACATTTGAGGGTATCAGAAGTTTAAAATGCATGAATAATTGTACATGAAATGACTATTGGAGTCATTGAAAGGGTAATAATGAGATGACTTTTATGAGCCTTAATGATTAAAGCACAAAATATCATGGAGATGTTAGTGCCTCAAAAATTGAAAAAGTACAATAGTAAAATCAAAAAATGATTTACGAAGAGTGATTGATTGGACAATTGGATCAAGACTAGTTTGATGATCGAATAAAATAACTATGGAACACTGTAAGATCTAGAACCAAGTCAAGTTTGAATGAAATTTAAAGCAAACAAATAGATTTGAAAAGTGAAGATCAAATGAGATTATACTCGTGACTGGACTATTACTATTACTTTTAGCAATCCTATTTGGAACAAGTTCCATTGTGAGACTCTTGAGTCTGTTATTCTTGATCACTGATCTGCTGGTGCACACCCTATAAAAAAAAATGCCTTGGATAATGTTGGAAAAAGTCGTGGAGGTAGAATAGAATAAATAAAGCCCTTAAAGGTTATTAGACCCCATTCTACCTCTAGGCAAATCCTTCAAAGAGTGAGGAGTGCATTGGATGTCAGTGAATGATAATGGTTGGGTAAAATTAGTTTAGCAGGAGTTGTTTATTTGGAGCCAATATCTGCGGATGGATGTTATTTGGCAGCCCTAGTTGAAAGGTGGGATCCCAATAGAGGGACATTCCAGTTACCCAATGGAGATATGACTATTATGTTATAATATGTGTATAGGATACATCATATACCGGTAGAAGGTCACATAGTAACCATTGCTAATGAAGTAAAAATGGGGCAGGTTTTCAAAAGAGTATTTGAAGCAGAAAAGAGAGGTGTGAACATCGATATGGGTCATATATAATATGAACTACACTATGTGAAGGGTAGTTTGACACATAGGCATGCCATAGTAATGGAGCTCTTATCGAGTGTCATTCTACCTGAATCAAGAGGTGCATAGTTTCCCTAGAATTTATTAGGAATAGTGCAAGATTTAGTTGAGGATTCAGTTGTATATGCATGGGCACCAACATTGTTGGCTCAAACCTATAGAGAGTTGTTTGAATTACGAACAAAAACGAAAACATAAATGAGTTTTAGTACTCTACTACAAATCCGGGCATGGGAACACATAGCGGTAGTAAGATCCCAAGGGCTACCTTACGATGTACATAAAATTTAAGGGTTAGAGATACCCTATGTGTTAAGATGGCAATGAGACAAGGAGCTGTCTAACCGTAAACCCCTTGAAGTAAATAGAGAGCGATTTTGCTCTATTTTGGAGAATATGTACTCTCAAGATGTTAATTGGAGACCTTAGAGAGAGGGCCTAGGGTGGGTAGAATATGGAGTACAACTCGCTCGTGTGAGGTGAGCAAGGTGGTTTATTGGATGTACAAGTATGCAATAAGAGTATTTTTAGTATACTCAAGTATTATAATAGTTTGGTATTATGCAACGAATACCAGACCCATCTAGGGTTTATAATCAAAAGGGGTGAATAGAAGTGATACCTCCAAAAATGAAACCATTAGCCCTAGAACCTGATGAGGCTATATGGACATTAGATGAGGATGATGCAAGCACAACCCCTAACTTTGATATTTGGTGGGCTGCACATCGACTAACACCAAGAAGAAGATTCTAAAGAGGAAGAATCTTTTGAAAGGTGTGTATACCAAAAAATGGATACAAGGGTAAGACCAACAACTTAGAAGGAGAGTAAATTGTGAGAAATGTGTGACATGAAGTGGAAGTGCTAAAGGAATGAATTCAACTGTTAGAGTCCCACCAGTTAAAATTAGTGGATAAATGAACACAATAAATATTCAAGCTAGATATTGAGAGAGAAGTTGTCATTTCAAAGAAGGAGAGGCTTCGACTAGAGTTAGCACAAATGCACTACTAGAGGGATACAACAGTAGCAACCTTGCAAGTAAAAAATGCATAGTTTCAACAAGCAAGAGATGACTACAAAGTTGCATTCTTAACTTCTTGTTTTAATGCACTCATAAGCCATGGTTTACTTCTTCCATCTCAACCAGCTATGGTTGTACAATGTGAACATGGAAGTACAACTCAAGCAACTCAGGAAATAGCCTAAAATAGAACTCAAACCACTTCTCGAGCAATTCCTCCAATAGTTTTCCAAACTAGTAATGTAGGTGTAGCTCAGACTGGTGAAAGATCCGAGGGACAACAACCTTGAGATCTAAAACCACTACTTTGGGGACTATGTGGAGGTGTAGTATATATATCAAGGGATTTGTAATTATGCAATTAGAGAATATTTGGATTGCACACTTCTGTTTGTGGAAAATGAAATACTTTGTGTTCATGATAGAAATAGAAAATGAATATTGTGTGTTCATAGTGAATGAACTTAATTAGTTTAAAGTTTTTATTGTGAGTAGCTTATTAATATAACCAATAAATGTATGTGACTTATAAATTTTTTTTTATTTCTAAATCATGAAAGTGAAATGAATTTGAAGAATGGATTGGAGTCCATTTGGGAGAAGGTATGGGACTTCTCCATGATTTGTATCAGAGGGCATCAAGGATGATGCACTGGTAATGGTAAATTGACTTGCCATAATGAACTTTAGGATATAGGAGTATCCTAAAGTAAATATTTATGACATTATATTTTGTCTTTAATGACACCTGATTCTAATGATATGTCTCAATGGATGATGTATAAATAATATTTGATGTAATGGTTTATATGCTTTACTTTTATGACTCTGCATAGTCTTTCATTAATATGGAATTATGAAAGAAACTGTTATTTAAAGTACTTGTGAATACTTTAATTCATGTTTGAGTTGGATCTCAAACAAAGTTCTTACATTCTGAGTTGTAGCTCAAATGTACATGTAGGTTGTAGCCTACATATGTTTAGGATATTTCCCAAAGAACAAGAATTTTAAACTTTATCTATGAGAATAATTGGTATTTATTTAACTACAAGAAACTAATGTAGTGAGTTTAAACTGAAATATGTTTCAATAATCTGATTATTGGATAAAAATTTCATGTATTGATGGTATTTCAGTACTTATTGTTTATGCAATATAGATGTTTTATTGCTATGAGGACATGGTACTGCTGATGTTTTATATTTTTGTAGGACCAGGTACACTCATGGATGGAAGGTGTTGCTTACCATCAGGAACGAGATACTGGGAATAAGGAAAATGTTGATGATTCTGATCATTTTGTAAATAATTATTATTAGTTATATTTCCTTGATGCATTAACCCAACTCAAAACAACAAGAAACATAGAGGACTGTGTTATTCTAAGGGGGGTGTATGTCACAGCCCATTTCCCTTAAACCCTTTCAAGGTATATTAATTGATCATGGGGATCAATTAATACCCATCTAAGGGGTTGCTAACCCTAAAGATTACTACAAAACTCTAATTAGGGGATTTTGTAGGAAAGTACTTGGGTTTGATATTAATTAATCATGTTGGATTAGATTAATTGCATTAGTATGAATGCAAATTAGGTGTCCAATTCTGATTGGATCAAATTAGGCACTAGGATTATTTAAATGTTGAATAACTATTTTAATCACCTCATGCCTGATATGTTTAGTGGGAAGAAAAGAAATATTATTCCCTCTTTTTTTTAAAAAGATCAATAATGTAGGATGTTGGACATAAAGGGGACACATAGACAAGAGGGTGCATGCACCCACCTATCTTGAACCTTTATCAAAAATGAATACATAGATTCCCACTCACATTGGGGAAGGTGGGGATCAATAAAATAACACCTCTTGCATAATATTTAATAGGCCACTAGTGGGCTCATGAGATATGGAGTTCTCCTATAAATATAGAGCCTCTTGAGAAGGGAAGGGAGCTAGGAAGTCTTTGATACCTAGGGAGTATGCTCTCCACATTGGTGGATCAGAAACTAGAAGTTTGAAAGTTTTCTTAGTTAAAGAAAGAGGTATTCTCGAAGGATTAGAGGAGTCAACTCTTGGAAGGAAACATGAGGACTCGAGGAGCAATGGAGGGAGGCTAAAGAGAATATGGATCAGTTTGGATTTTTCTTGCATTCTAATAAAATATTGTTGGACAAGTAAAATTGTAATTACTTATATTATTTTATTATTTGGTGGTTTCTAATCCTCTTAACTTCCTGTGAATGTTTTAAATATCCTGATTTAGTCAAAGTTTCCCTTTATCTATTCCATGAAGTCTAAGTTATTATACTTGGAAAAATCATTGATTAAATACTTGGTTTAAATGAAGGATTTCTTAGAAATAACAATGTTGTTTGGTTAATACATATTTCTTCTAGGTCATAAAGGACCTTTATTAATACCTTGATTAATAAAGTTTGGATAACAAATAAAGTTAGACTAATATATTCTATGTTTAGAAAAAAAATGAGGGCTCGACTTGTAAACTGCCCTAGGATAGAGGATTCAAACCATTGAAACAATGCCACAAACCAAACCATCGAACCAATGTCCACTAGCCAAACCCCCATTGAGGAGACTCGAGAGTTGCATGACCACTAATGAGTGATCGATATGACAAGGGTGAGTTATTTCCCTTATGGTATTTTAAAATAAATCCATAATAAATGTGGGATATTTGAATACATATAATGGTATCATCAAGATGGTTATGGGATGATCCTTATTATGTAGTCCAACAAAGTAAATATTTTAATTACCAGATGGAAATTAATTAGGGAATACTACCCTTTAAAATAGGTTTTGGTGACTTCTATACTAGACTACGTATGGGTGCTTGTCACAAGCATCGCCAATGGCATTTATGAACATATATGTTTGGTAAGTTAAAGTAATAATTCACTTGTCATTTGGCCTCTATACCAGCTTCAATCTTATATGAGCAAGGTGATGTTGAGTAGATTGGAGGATTGATTGTTTTGATAGTCTCAAACTATGTTGAGCTAACTTGGAAATGTTACCTGATATTTGTATTTGAATCAAGGGATAACTCCAAAGAGTCTTGTGCAATGTTGCGCATAGAGAGTACTCTTGTGGAAGAGAATAAAATAATCTTGAAACTAAACCCTGATGGGTTCCTCTTAAAGCTATTGAGATCAATATGACACCATAGGTAATAAGCATTTCCCTTTCATCTATTATAATTGATTATGATAACCAATGTGTCCTAGCTGTGAAAGAGATCCATCGTCATCAAGGAACCTTTAAAATTAGATAATTCTTCCAATGTAGGTTCTTCCTACATCTAAAATTTGCCATAGCCCAATTAAAAACCACAATATTATACACCCCTGCAAGTTATCCACTCTTCAAAAATTGGATCATTGAGATGATGCTCAAAGCTAATTTGCACTACATCCTTTATGTCAAAATCAAGATCGATGACTACGAGGGATTTAATCTAAATATATTGTGTGTCATCATGCTACTCGACACCTTCTATAGGTGGGAAAGTATTGATATGTTTAAATTGTTTGTTTGGAATACCTTTGTACCACACCTCCCATACGAGGAAAGAGATGGCCTATATTTAGGTAAGGGATTTCTTTAAGTAATAACCACCACTCGGTGGTCATGGTGGCCACCGAGCGGTGGTCACAACACTGGTTGGTGGTGCTAGACTACATAGAAAGTGATCAACCTAGCCATAGAGGCTAGGGTTATGCATAGAGATGACCGACAGATTAGGACATCTACGGATTGATTAAATTTGAATCTAGCCATTGATAAAGCCACCTTTTTCTATTAGGTTTTTTAACTTTATTAGTATAGTTATTAATATTAATTGTTGGTGGAAAATGAGTTTATTTATAATTAGGACATCTGTGGGTTGATTAAATTTGAATCTAGTCATTGATAAAGCCATAATTTACTATTATGTTATTTAACATTAATATTATAGTCATTAATATTAATGGTTGATGGAAAATGAGTTTATTTATAAGTTTGGGTAAATGACATTGGTTTATTAAAAGACTAGAAATTGCTAATTAAAAATTAAGCCCTCTTCTATTTAAATTAATGGAAGAAAATCCCTTGGACTAGGGAATCGATTGGTTATAGACTATTCAAGGCATTGTTAAGGATAGTATGATTAATTGGATGATTTGGATAGCAATCAAATGCATCCATAAGATCTATTTTATGATAAAAATTTCAAAAGGATATTGGAAACTATGGATCCAAAATTTGGTGAGGAAGTGGTGCCAAATATTGGAGTGCTTGTAAATCAGTTATTGATTAGATGTAGTGATTACTAAATGTTAGTTTGGAATAATGGTCACCAACAAAGAAAAAATTGGGATGTTTGCAATAGGGGACATTGTGATAATCTAGATTATATTTACAAGTAATGAACTTAGATTTTCAAGGTTGAAGGAATGGATGTTTAAGGATTTAAAGGTATGGGACTTTAAATTTGCTATACAAAGGATTGATTGTGAATCAATCATGAAGAATGAATTTAGAAATTCATTCTTGAGGAAATTTATAAGAATCCCTCTAAATTCAATGAGACTTCTCCAAAATGTGACTCTAATGATTATCATAAACTTATGTACAACATTTAAAATTTATATGGTTATTTAGAGAAAGGAAATAGTAGATTAATTTATTACATCATAGATTTTAAAGGAGCAAATGGATTCCTTATTGGTATGATGAATACCTTAATGTTATAATTATGACTTAGAGAAAGGAATTGGGAATTTCCTTAATTGCATCTTTAACTTGAGATGAGATGATTATATTCTTTGACTTGTACTTGATTAAAGGGATTTGTAGATGCCCTTATATAATTGTAATCTTGACATATTAAGTTTATGAATATGACAAAAGCACATATTTTGGAGACTGGGTTTATTCCCTATGAGGGTTTGGAGGATATATGTTGTATCTATATTTTGTGGTTTGCAAATAATTTTAATTAAATGTTATGGACGTATGAATATTGTATTTGGTTTATCATGATATGATGTATAATTATGATTTATTATGCTATGTTAACTTGCAATTATAATGGAATAATGTTACAAGTAAATGCAATCATGTTACTAAATGATTTATGGATAAAGAGCTATGAATTAAGGTTGTTACTCTTATCTCATGATATTGTAATTAGATGATGATACTATGGGTTGATTAAATATCCATGATGATTAACTTGATTGGTTTATAAGTAAACCTAACCAATGCCTTAATGAATAAAATAAATGGCAAATTGAACATTCAATTAACTATTGGTATGAGACTTTATTTAATTGATAAAAGAAAACTTACTTATCCACTACAATATATTCATATAGATCATGAAAATGTCCTTTAATCGCAATTGACTAGTGAGAGACGATTGATAAAAAAAATTGAATGGTTGAGTAGTGACAACTAGGGGTTTTTACAATAAATACTAACTCCAAAAGATTCCATGGGAACCTGGATCTTGATGAGTTCATAAATATCATGTTATAGATAAATTTCATGAGAAGAGTATGTCTCATATCCAATATCCCTATGTCATACCATAGATCCACTAAGATGCCTCTACTAGACAAATCTCACAGCACCTCAGGCCAGTCATCTTTGAAGTATATCTCCAAAATCTTATCTATGAGATTCAAATGAGTAGATATAATCAGACATACCTCTATTAGAATGCACAAAATCCTCTAGGATAATTTTCATCTCCCCATTCAACAAGTGGAAGGTGTTGGTGCAAGGGTCCCACAGATCTATCAACGCAGTTAGGTAGGGTTTATCTCCCATCAATGGCTCTAGTTGTGTCACTTGCTTAAGATTAATGGTGTCAATCTATTCTCAATAATCATATATTATTAGACCATGAGTGGTTCTAAAGAGAGTAAAAAATTGATACCAAATCTTAATCACCTGGTATGGACAAGCAAGCTTAAAAACAAAATCAAAACAAAGCAAAAAGAAGCCAAAAGAAACCCAAAAACATCAAAAAAGGGCCTTTTTTTCTTGCAAAATCATGGTCATCACACCGAGGTATGTCCTCCAAATTTTTGATGATACCACCCAAGTATGGCCCCCAAACAGATCAGGGTGGTCATCCCTCCTAGGGACAACCCCCGAAATTACACAAAAATGGCCTTCTCGGCAACCAAAAATAGACATAAAGTGTCCTAAAAATACAAAATAATATAATAAAAATCCACAAAAACTAAAAATAAATTACAAATGCCTACATACTATCACTATTGAGGTTCATTTACTGAGCTTTAGTGTGTTTTCTTGAAAATTGTGAAAATAATTACACTTCCAAGTTCAATAAGGTATCGGAGCCAATTCATCACTTACCCGCCTTGTACTAGCTCCATCGTTTGTCGAGTCTACAAGTTGGCTCATGGTTATTATGGAATGGTTTTTTCAGCACTCCACTTTGTAAAATTACTCTCCTCCTACTCACCCCTCAAACTACCAAATCAAAAGTGCACAAATGAGCCCATTTTTTTATTTTTGAGCTTAAATAGCCCTACAAAAGGCATGGCCATCCCGGGGTGGGATAGTCGGCTAATATAGTGACCATAACATATTGGGATGGCAATATAATATACAGCCATTCCACCATGGTATGGCCACCAAAAAACACCTCAAAAATAGCAAAAAAGAACACCAAAATGGCTTAAAAACCACCAAAAATAGGTTGAATTTGATAAAAATTCACTCTGGATCAAGATTGAAATAAATTGTTCATGGATGAATTGAAAATTATCTAATTCAATCCCAAATAATACCACTGTGGTAGGACCACTCCATAGGAATGAGATAATCAATTCCTTTCTTCTATGAAATATCAATAAAATCATCAAAATCCTCACAAAACAAATAAATTTTACAATGGGTAAAGCTAAAGGAACCCCAACCAAGTCATATGGGTCAAGAGACTCATAAATTTTATCACTGGTCATTCTCTCATCAAATCATAACTTGAGGGGTAGTCGTAATTAACAAATTCATAATCAAAATCAACAATCAAACACTCAATAATGTAAATCGTGTTCATTCAGTGAATCATTACAAAAAACAATCATGCCCCTGCTTGGGATAGAAAACAAGTAAAACATTCAATTAAATAAATGCTTGGCATTATTGAACCATGAAGTATCACAAGAATCACCTCTTTATGACTGAACAATGTCCAAGATCAAGTAAGCCTGATGCAAAAGGTTGTACTTGAATCAAGTTTCATAACTTTTTAGAAGCAAGGATTCAATAATGCATGCTTTTTCCATGATTGGAGCATATGAATTTGGTTAGGTTACTAAATAACCTTAATAATTTTAAATTTTAGTCATCTATTTTCTCTTTGCATTGTGATTCACACAACACATTACAAAAAGGTGTATCTTTAGACACTAAAATCACGTTAATCCGATTAGACTACTAAGACATGCTCTAATCGACACCCTATGGCCCCCTTGGGCAACCCTTAGAGGTTAAATAGTGGTTCTAAACACTTTTAGGAGGTTTTATTCCACCTTTGGGAAGTTTTGGGCCATGTATGAATGGCCATACCACCTTGGGATGGCCATAGTTCATGGTTGTCCCACCCATGGATTGCCACTAGTAGCTATAAATGGCAGGAAAAATGGCACCCAAAAACTACAATTTATCCCATCCATTGAAGCATGCTAGTTTGAGAGTGCATAACTCTCATGCCAAGTTGTAAATTGGAGGCCCAAGATAGATATTACTTCCCCCTCCAATGCATGGAAAGGCTTGGACAAATGGTGACACTTGCATTGCATGGAATCGCATGTCAATTTGACCACAGGTCCTCTTGGGCTATAAAATGGATCCATTCCACCCAATTTTAAGGAGGATTCTTTGCAACATTTTTCCATGAAGTGCTATGGATATTTATCCCTAGTTCACTATATATTTTCCCTTGAGATCTCCATTGAGTGAAGGAGGTTTTCAAGTGATTCCAAAATAGGCAATCCATTTACAAAATTAACCCATTCGAGTGAATCAGATACCAAACTTTGATAACAACACCCCTAGGAGTAATTTAGACCCAATACAAAAGGAATTGGTGGCACAAACCACTAGATTTGGTGGTCGTCCCACCCCAATATGGCCCCTAAATTATGACAGTTCTAAATGGCTCACCCTAGGATGACCATATATTGGAGCACAATTTCTCTTCTACTTTTGCATAGATATATTCTAGAATAGATTTTATGCATTCTATTAAGTTTTGGTGTAATTTTGAGTTGTTTTGCATCTATTATTATGTATTTCTTGTTTTGAAAACCTGAATGGAACACCCTAATATGGCCATAAATTTATGTGTAATTTCCTCTCTATTTTTTATTAGATCATTTCTAGAGCACATAATATGCATGATCCTAAGTTTTGGTAGCATTTGGAACAAGTTTGAATCGTTTATTATATGTTTCCTCTTTTAAACATATTGTTGCATGCAACTTCATGATTTCATCTTAATCCGCACATGCAATTAATCAATGTCATTTTCTTGTGTGTAGATCCAGATATCACAATGCATGAGGAAGGAGCAAAAAATTAGAATAGTGATAGAACATTTCAGTGATGGCATTGAAAGCCCACTCTTCAATCGTAAGTGCAAGGAAGACACTGCAAGTGTCCCTTGGATTTCTGAAAGGATTTGATCCTTTGAGTACTATAATGAAGTGTATCAATTGTGAGCCCTCAAGGGAAAATTTTGCAACCACATATTTGAAAATTATATTAATATAAAGAGAACCACCCATTTATTTCATCTATTTGTCATTTTATGCTTACTTTAATGTCACTTTCATAGTGCTTAGATCAACATAGAAATAGATGCATCTCATTTACCTCTGCTAGGTGTGCCATTTTTTTTCTCTACAATATTTTCTCCAATACTTTGGTGGACTTAATTTGTATAAAAATTTGACGAATATGAAGGTATTCAAGTAGTTTTGTGTAACTACATGGACCATTACAAATTGATAAAGGTTCAGTTTAGTATTTTTACTTTTTACCCTAACAAATAGGGAAGCTTGTGATAGCTACTAGCAATGATTCATGGATGAAAAAAATTTCCCTAATTGAATGTTCAATTATTAATTTTGATTATGAATTCCTTGATTATGACTACCCCCTCAAGTTATGAGTTGATGAGGAAATGGCAAGTGATGAAAGAGACAAGTCGCTTGACCAAGATGACTTGCTTGAGTGTTGCAAGATGATAATAAATGTAAAAGGGAAAGTCCTATTACAACTGTGATTTCAATCATTATTGGTAATTGTACATATCTATAACTTGGAGCAGTCCAACCATATGGATTTATTAGGGAATCAAGATGAAAGTAATTCAATTAAATCTCAAGGTGAATCACTATGTTCGATGATCTAATGAAACTTCATAGAAGAATGAAACATATGCCTCAATCTTGTGAAGCAATTTGGTTGCATGGCCTTCTTGGGTATTGAAGTGAAGACATTTCAATTTGTTACTAAAATGATTTTGATTCAAATGTCCTTATGGTAATTTACTCATCTTACCATATTGCATGGATAGCAAGTCACTGCAATCACCAAGTGTATAGGGTAAATTAATAGGTACGAGGCGCATTTGAGATTTTCTTTAATTGATTTTTTGTTATTTTTGAAATTTTTGATGAAAGTAAACCATTAGATGTTGTTAGATGTCAAAATTGAAGCTCATGATGCTGATAAAATATGTGCATTTATTACCATCTCAAGGTCATATTAGGGTACAAAGGCTGCATTTTGTAAATTTCAAGGCCATATTGGGGTAGGACGATCATGCCAAAATGTGATCACTCCACCCTAGGGTAGTTAGAAAATTTGGAAAATATAAAAGTAATTTTTTCAATTTTTAATTTCATTGTGACAGCTAGTAGTGAGAGAAAAAGAAGTGAGGTGAAGGAGAGATAATATGACAAGGAACACTACCAAAATTTTGACACACAACCATGATAGACCAACCAAAGGCCTCTACAATTCAAGGAGTCAGAGCTACTAAGGTAAAAATATCAATCGCTCTTTTGTAATTTTACCAAATAAAAATAAATCTCATTAAGTAATGAGTAAAATTAACCACACTAAATTGTTGGAAACAAACCCCATCCTAGGTCAAGAATGTCTAGCTTAGGGTAGCTTAAGGGTATTTTTATTTTTTTTAGCATTTTTAGCATGGGGTACATCCCATTTTAGGTACCACTATGAGGTCCTCCTAGGCAGAAGTGGCTCCCCTCTGGTGGTATGGGGGCCATCATAGGGTATGGTAACTATGTTTGAATTCCAATGGTCATTATTTGAACATCCTACTGTCAAACTCTTCAGAAGCGAGGTTCCCTTAGAAGCTCCTTGACATGGTTCAAGACCTATTTGAGCATAAATTAGAGGATCATCATGGCATGGGGGAGCATGCTATTAGAACACTTATATGATGAGTTGTATGAGATACAACAGTAGAGGTGCATTAGATTAGGTTGCAATATGCTACTCCAAGTATGGGGATGGGAGCATATCAGGGTGGATCGACTAGCAGGACTGCTAGTACCCTGAGTTGAGCTAGAGGATATATATATTGGCTATGCAACTCAGTGGTGATGGGATTGGAATATTAACCACAACTAACAAGAGGTAGGAATATTGGCACACTATGCAGGGTCATTGGATAGATTTTAGCAGGATCAAGTAGTGCAAATACGATTATGAGCGATGAGTGCATCACAATATAGAAGGAGATTGGTACTAGGTTGTAGATAAGGTATAGGAGCCACCAGCTAAGTTTAATGACAATGAGGATGATCCCATAGGTGAGCTAGCTCAAGTATGAGTGTAGTTTTAGACTACATATAGATGATTGTCAAAGCGAGAGATGACTCTTGCTATTGTCCAAAGTCAGCTGAGTAGTGCACAACTATGGAGGGGATACTATGAGGAGAGAGATCTCCTCAAGGTCTAGTTGGCCATAACCTAGATAAATGTTGATAGGATTATGATAGAGAGGGATACTCTACGGACACAACTAGCCATGAAGACTATAAATAGGGATGCTAGGATAGTGGAGCATAATGCTATACATGTTTAGTTGGTGACCGTGATTGTAGGTCAGGCTACACCCTCTGCTCTAGCTATTTAGGTTCCAACAACATCATGTGGAGATGCAGATATTAGGATACTATGGAGCCTTCTAGAGGATATTATGGCCCAATGTAGGTATGATGCAGCCTACATAGTGGATCTAGAGATTCGAGTCTAAATACATGGTGGTCATCTTCCTAAGAGATTGATAGTAGGGGGATCTCAATGGAGTAGATGTAGTGAGTCTAGGTAGTCATCAGTGTAGCCTAGTCAAATGTCAACAAGCTATCGAGAGAGATCCACTAATAGTGGTTCTAGATAGCCTCACAAGGATGAGGTTAGGAGTGGATGTGACTCTAAGGGTGGAGGTCTCTCTTGATATTAATCGTATGTACTTAGCATTTTTAGTGTAATGTCTGAGGACCTACATAGTTATAGCCTACGAGCAATTTTTGCACCATTATGCACATGGCATTTCACACACACACACACACACACACACACACACACACACCATATATATATATATATGATCTCCTTTTATGACTCATCATGTGTTTATGTTATGCTTTGATTTTATGTTATGTATGCATTGATGAATGTAATACTTATATGATGATGTATTGTTTTATACATGCGATGTACTAATGACATGCAATGATTATATGATGGATGCATGATTAGATTTTGTGATCTATATGTATGGATCTACAATTATGTATGTGTATATGGATGTCATATTTAATGTTAATGTGTATGTAATGCATTAATTTTATGTGGATGATCTAATGCAAATATACATTTATGTTTTAACCATTTAAAACATAATAAAAAGATCTAATTTATGTTTTCCTTTGGAATTGTCGAATGGTGATAATTTTTTGATTTCGTTAGCTATCATGAGTTTCTCCTTTGGTAGTAGTTTCTCTAATGAGTTCTTCTAGGAACTATTTCAATGAGGCTCACCAAGCATTCTTCTTGTTTCTACTTGAGACCTATCCAAGGTATTCAATATTGTAGCTTCAAAACCTTTAATGAGACCTTCCTTGACCTCTTCAATATTCAACTATAGAAGTTTCATAGTGAGATCTTCTTTTAGGATCTCTTGAATCTACTGCTACTAAAATCTACAATAGAAATTTTGTTAGTTCTTCTCAATGCTCAATATTCCACTATGGAAGTTCTTCAATAGGGCCTTCTATGGACCTCTTCTTCAATGTGAAGTTTTCAATATTCAATGGATATCACCAATATCCAATATTCGTTAAGAATATTCTCCTTGAGTCTCTTCAATATTCAATGGAGTTTTCTTTCTAGGACCTCCTTCCTAGATTTACAATTTTCAATGTGGCTTCCTTGGCCACTAGATCTCTCCTTAATATTTCAACCAGGAGTCTTCAATCTACAAATATCTCAATGGGAGCTTTCTCCTTAGACCTACAAATATTCAATCCAAATTCTTTTGCAACAAATAATTAATCCTTGCATGAGGAAAGTACGTTGACTTTCAGGTAATGAATATGAAGTTCTTCTCTATCTATTGTAGGAAGATTCCAAAATTTTGAGAGTTAATTTTATGCAACAAGAAAAAATTAGATGATAGTAATCCAATATTCTTTCTAAAAACTTCTTTCTTATTCAATAAAATATTAGAAATAATAATAAACATTTCTATGACTCTATAGAAAATAATATTCACTAGTTGGATTGCCAAACTAGTGGATTCAATGTTGAGTTCTAGTCTTCACAAGTTTTTGTAACTATGTGGGAAAACTCTAGCCAAATCAATCATGTGGCTTTCTCTACTTCCTATTATTCTAGCTAGAGCTACTTCTATCAAAAAAACTATTGTGATGGTATTTCCATGCAACGATGCACAATGGCTAATCCAATTTACAAATACTCAACAATAACAATGGTGATCACTTTGTGATTTCCTTTGATCCACCATGGCTTTGATACCACTATTAGATTTTGGATCCTTAAACCTAAAGGAAATGCAATCACAAGTATTAAAATAAGCATGCAATGTTATAACTATGATAATGGCAACTTTACATGCATGAAAATATGATATAAAACTTTATACAATGCTCTAGAAATGCTCATATAAGAAAGATCACAAAAATTATGGTACTCCTCTCATGGAGTTTACAACTACTCCATATTAAAAAAATGGAACTACATTGTGCTTACTACTACTATAACCTATGCACTCCACACAATCCTCTACACAAATACTCATAATGAGGCCTTATATAGGAATATAGATTCCTTACCTCTTGCTCAACCCTTAGACTCATGTACATGTGGACTACACGCACATTTATATCATTTCAAATTCTAACACTTGTGCATTTATTTAAATTACTCTAATAAACTATTTATCTCCTAATCTAACCCTATTCTAGAAATGTACCAATGAAGGTACATTAGTAAAGAACCAAATGATGTAATATATTCCAATACCTTGATCATATTTGCATGATTATTTGATCATATAGATTTTTAAGGATTTATGAGGATGGCAAGTAATGAAACCTAGTTAGGTTCTAGCTCACATGCATTGCACTCATACCAGGGCTTTGATGCCTAGCAAATCCCCAACCTAGGGATCATCTCCATGCATTTTCATCAATTCATGCTCATGTCTTCTCTTTAATTTTTCTCTTTTATATCCCTTGACCTTGAAAGTTTTCATCATTTCTTTCTCCAAGTCAAAGGATATAGTTCTTCAGGTATTGTATGTCTTTTACCCTTTAATTTTTTTTATCATTTCTTCTCTTCTCTAAGATAAAGGATGCATGTCAATTATTCTATTTGCTAATTTTTCTTTCGTTCAAACTTTTGCTTCTTGATATTTTTCCTATTAAAGGGTCCTTGTCATATAGGATAGGTATCGCATGAATATCATTTATAGTGTTCATACGACCATTGATTATCTTACACATACCTCTTAGCTATTGAAATTTCACTAAGGATGCACGCACACACTATTGTTTGCTTCTTACTTCTCTCATTATTCTATTTTATTCTATCTAATATATGCACACACATACACATGTTGTTCTGCTATATTTTGTTATTGATCATTCACCTTTTGCACACACCACACCCCTATAAGGTAGTACTTGCCTTGGAAAATCAATAAAATTTTTACCCCATACAAGAGAGCTTCATGGTCACAAGTGTGGGGCATCCTCCATTCAATAATTTGTGAGCATACATCCTAGTAGGTATATCCTCATCTTTGGCCATCAGCGAGCACCACACCCATAGCAGGTATCACTCCATACTTGACCTTTTTTTGTGAGCATAACACCCTTACATGATAGCTTCATGGCCACGAGCAAGGGGTAGCCTCCATTCAGTAATTTGTGAGCATACATCCTTATAGGGTTCCTCTTCACTTTTTCTTTTTCACTTGGTCTATGTTCATTTGGTCACACTGATATTTCACGGTCTATGTTGATTCCAAGCACCTTTTTATTTGTTGACCTTATCGAACTTCTTATCCTTATTTTTCTCCTTTTATTTTCTCTTTCTTGAATTCATACCCTATCCATATGGGTATAAATTCTCTCTACTCTAAATTCATGGTCTATTCTTATGGGGTGCAATTTTAGCTAGAGTTATGTTTTTCTCTCCTTTTTTTCTTTTATCTTCTTTATTTCATCATATTTTCTTCCATCCCTTCATCCATCCATGCATCTCATTCATTAGTTAGCTTCATTACATCATACATTGCATTAGTTTTGTTCATTTATATATCCACTATTTAGTTCTATCATTCATTCATGCATAATTAAACATAAAAACACATATAAATCACAAACATACATAAATGCACATATTTTAATAATCCAGCATAATATTACTCAAGAAAAAAGAGAGGGTGGACATGTCAGTTCAATCATTGTGCCACAGTCTAAGCCTAGTACATAGACCCTCCCAATGATGCATGCCATACTCAAAATTGGCATGTCACCCCAATCATAGCCCTAGCTCTATGAACCCATATCCTCTGCTCTACCTATTGAAGGTGGTTCTAGTGGGGGTATGTTCATGAATCAAATAGCCATCCATGATATAGATCGTGACCAACCCTATGTCTAAATAAAAAAATATGGAGGCACCCTCTACTCTACTAGAACTGCCTAGAAGTACAAATTTTGGTAGATCTCCCTCTATATGGCCACCTCCAACCTCTCTCTCACCCTCTATAACTCTACTTGTAGTAGGTAGATCCCCTTATCCTATTAGCTATTAGTTATGACAACCATTCTCTCAACCTGAGATTTCTACCACTCTTGGTATAGTTAATTCACCTCTCCCTTGAGGAAATCTACCTCAACCCTTGTTTGTTGTATGAGTATCATTGTCAAGACACTTCGTAGCCCCTCTATTATTTTACACCTATCCTCTCAAAGTAGGTCTATATCCCATTGCATGGTTGCTATCCAAGCCTAAAAATACCTCTATCTCCCTCACTAGGTTCTCTTGACCCATGATCTCAGCTTATCCTACTGCTACTAATATGGAGGTCTCTTTTATCGCTCTTCTTAATCCAACTTTGATCGTCATGGGGACAACTCATACTACTACCCCCTCCATGGTCCCAAAGGTGATGGTAGATATTACTATCATATTTTCTTGGATCTATGCCTATGTCTATCATGGGGACTCCTAGCCCTACTATCATCACTTTATGGAGTGTCAGGTCACCTCTCAAAGTACCAACTACATCCATTAGCTTGGTTCCTCTGCATTGGTACTAGTGGAAATATCCTTGAGGACATAATGCTCCTATACCATCTCATGTACCAAGGGCTATACTAAAATCATCCACCCTTGGATCCATGTATAATTGGTCATCCAAGTTCTCCTTCACCCATCTCCCCACATCAAGGTCCCCTTCAACTCTTGATGGGTCCCTTCACACCTACATGTACCAAAAGTCACCCTAGTTTGGTATCACCTGAAATATATTAAACTATTGCTAGAATTGATAAGATTAGAAGAGCTCCAACTCCCCCTCTTCATAGAGACCCACCTGATCCTCCTGATCCTCTCTATATTCTTTGTATCCTTTGTCTAGCTAGGGTGTAGGTACCATGACTGCCATATGATTATATGGTATCGTAGCTCATCTATCAACTGCCTCCCTAATAGTAAGATCTCAACATATGTCCTTTGGACCCACTCAAAGCTCCTAGACCACCTATATGCTCTTGGTTGCTTTAGGTTGGGCAATGGCCCTAACAATGCATATGGTTGCCTGAATATTATATACTCCCAACACCACACCTAGAGTAAGGTCATACACACTAGCCTTGTATGTTTTTTGTACACGATATTTTTTAAAATATTGTACAAACAATCCAACACATACAAATCCCATACGAATCACACCCATTGGTCTTACATGTCTGCCACTACTCTCACAAGTACCCATGGTAGGTGTTGCCTCCTCATGTGGCACACTAGGAATATTTTCCCCATCCCATAGAGCACAAACATAAAATCATTGATCCCATAGTGCCCCACTAACTCATCAATAGTTATTTAAATCTTTTAGACCTTATGGAACCAATTCCTTGACAATCCTTGAAGCACAACTTGCTACCCTCATGAGCTATAAACTACCCTCCCCTTGATAGGGATATGTAGGTTGCACCACACATCCTCTAGTATGATTGTCATCTCTCCTATTGGTATCCAAAAGGTAGATGACTTCAGGTACCACCTCTCTTCTAGTGTCATTAGTAGCACTTTGTTTGCCTCCACCCAAGGGTATTTATGCTAGATGTAGTAGTCCCACCACCCCTAGGGTGTCCCTATCTACTTGTGTGAGCCCTTGTAGCTCGATATCTAAGGAGATCGATCACCACTCTCATATCTCTAGTATGTCATGTTGTAACAAAAAATATACCAAAATTTTAATTAGTTCAATATAATAACTACAAATTGAAACATCAAAACAAAACTTTAACAAAATATAAGCATGTTTGTCTTGTCTCTCATTTATCTTTCTCTAATTTTCTTTACCTATTTTTTTCTTTCCTATTTGTTTTCTTCTTCTCTTTATTCCCTGTTCTCTTTAGGCATGGTTTCATCCCCTCCTTTCTTCTGTTGAATTCACACCCCATGCTCACAAGGTATGAATTCATGCAGTTGCACCCTGTAACTATAGGACACAACCTTAATCACCATGATGAACTACCCGAAATCATCATTGGCCCTACCATCTAAAAATATAAAAGAAGATACTTCAAATATTAAAAACCCTAATCTAACCTAGTCTAGAGGAAGGACTTTAGTCCTTACCCGTGCTCACTCCACTACTACACTCACCTTACCCCTTGCAATGGTTGAATGGTGTATGGGAAGTGTCATTTTTTTCTCCAAATCCCTTCTTCTTCTTCTTTTGCGATGAAAATGAATTCATTTTCACCCTCCCCTCTTCTTATACCCCTACTTTTTCTCTCTCATATTTACATTTTTTTCTCTATTTGTTCTCTTTTCTTCTACGTCAACCTTTTTCAATTTTCCTTAATAATTTTGTATCATTTCCAAAACTTGAGGGGAAACCCTAACTTGAGAGGCATTAAAGTCCCTAATACCTCATTTTGTATGTAAATTTTTTAAGTTTTTAGTATGACATTATTTTTGCACCACCCCTTTCTTCTAAACTAGTCACCCTTTTTTGTGTTTATTTTTCTTTTCCAATATGTGTCTACATATTTCTTTAGTGCACTTATTAGTCCATAAATGCATCGAAGAGAGGGAAAAATGTAGACATGAAAAATTGACCCACCTAAGTGAGTCAATTTTTCTAGAACCCTTAAGGAGAGCCTCAAACTTATCAAAGCATAATTTTGGGCCACTCTTCCCCTCTTCTTTTATTTTTTCCTATTTTTGCCAAAATCGCAATCACCCAATATGGGGCAAGATTTTGGTAAGTTAGGGTTTTCTCTTAGAAAACCCTATTTTTGGATCGACTGCTAGGATTTTGGCCCTCCCCCAGGTTCATATTTTCATCTTCCCACACTTTCGCCCTCCAAACCTTTTATAAATAGACGATTTGGATCCCATTTTTCCCCTAAGTTCTAAGTGATTTTTCCTAAGAATTAAAATGCTAAGTGATGTTCAACTGATTTTGGCTAAGAGGCTTTTGATGAATTCTCCTAGCAAGACCAAGTTTTTTTGTTGTTCTTCTATTGCATTTTTTTTATTTGTTATTCTTGGTGGATAAGTGTTGGAGCCTTTAGGAGGGATCTACCATTTCATGGAGGTCTTGATCATTTTTTTTTGTTCTTTCATTACCATTAGGTTTCTTCTTGTATTTTATTATTCTTATATCATTAATTGTACATTTTTATGTCTTATTTTGCATTAAAAAATTGCCCCTATATTTTTACTACAAAACCATACCCTTTCCATATAAGGAATGATTTCAACAGATCCAAAGTCATGATCACCCCTTATGGGGTGTGATTTTGGATTTTTTGGGTTTAGAGGTAATTTTTTGCTTCTAAAACCTCAATTTATGTTTGCATACTTCATCTATGTCATAATACTATTGTTTGCATTTTATTTTTTGCATTGTTCTATTTTATTGCATCTTTTCTTGTCCATTTCAAAAAGGATCAAAAATCACTTTTATTTTTTAATGGTTAAATAAAAGAACCAAGGGGGATTGACTGTTGTACCTCCAAGCTCAGTCACACAATGATCTAAACAAATCCTTGAATACTGATCATATTTTATAGGGTTTTGTGAAGTTTTTTTATAGGTTGTGAAGTTGTTGGATATATATGGATGCAAGTTAAACCCTAAGGACAACCACCGAATCAAGTAAGTTTCCTAGATAACTTATTAGGCTATTTTTTATTTATTTTCTATCCATTTCTATTCTAGACCTAGATTATAAACAAAAACAAAAAAAAAGTATTCATTTTAAGCATTCAAAAGAGAAAAAAAACATATAGTTTGCATTCTAGGGTTAAATCTGCTTGTGAATTCTCTTAAAATATTGCTTAAAAGAAAAATATTTATTTTTTGTAAGCTAGGGTTTAATCATCATTGAAAATCAAGAGTCATACTAGGGTTAGTTTCTTGTCTTCTTGCATTATTATTTGGTTGTTTATAGCTTAGATATAGAAAAACCAAACATTGGTGTTTGCTCAATATAATATCTCCATCCTTGGACTTGGATTGAGTCCTAAAACTATTCTTAGTGAACCCTTCAATCCCTAAGCCCTTGAGTGTAGAGAATGTAACACACCCTCATAGTCACCTCAGATCCCAATGAATCTAGCCACGAATCATACATTGTAGAGCAGTTTTCTCCCTCTAAAGAAATGTTGTGAGGAATTATTTTTAAACTATATTATCAAATATTAATATTAATAAAGAATAAATGTAGAGAGAAGTAGTTGAATTAATACTAGTAGTCACATGGAATATTAATAATCATCTAGTAAAGGAATTAAACATGGTAGAATTGATAGTGTATTAATTTAAGCTAGATAGAGCTCTAGGTGTAAATGGATTTCAATATTTTTTTTAGAGGATAATGGTAAATTATATTTGAGGATTTGATATCAATGGTAGAAGAAGTGAGGACACCAAGAAAAATTTTAGAATCAATAAATTCAACATTCTTGGCATGTATCTCAAAAGAGAAGGCAAGTAAGTTTGATAGATTCAAACCCATTTCTCTATGCAACTTTTCCTACAAAGTATTTTCAAAACTCATGGCTAGTAGATTGCAAAAATGGCTACCTATAATCATATTGGAAGAGCAAGAGTAAGTATTTAGACAAAGATAAATTTTAGATAAAGTCATCATTGCACCAGAAGTAATTCACTCTATAATTAAATTGAGGAGAAAGACAATGATGATCAAACTTGACTTTATTGCAACCTATGACAAACTCAATAAGAGATTTATCTTAATGGTCCTCTACAAAATGGGGTTCTATGAGTTTTGGGTAAAAGGGTAGAAGGTTGCATCAGCTCTAGCACATTCTCAATTTTAGTCAATGGAGGACCATCTGATTTTTTCAATTCTTCTAAAGTCTTTCCATTGTCAACAACTTTATATGTCATTATTCTTGAGGTATTGAGCTATCTTATAAAGCAATCAAGGATTCATGGGTATATTAAAGGACTATTGATGACTTCAAATATAGTAAACACCACCCACCTATAATTTATAAATGACTCTATGTTAAAGGGACAAACATCTATTAATAAAGCCAAGAAAATGAAAGAGATATTAGATAAATTTTGTATAACAGTAGGAGTTGTTATTAATTGTGGTAAGTTTTTATTTTATGCATATGACTGCTTAGTAGTTTCTAGAAGAAAACTTGCAATAATTTTTGGATTCAAATTAGGTGAATCCAAAGAATTCTTTGCATTTATGGTGGTGCCAATTGGTCCACACGAGCATTCTAAAGAAATGGGAGAATGTGCTCAACAAAGTAATACAAATATTGAATATGTGGTCCCATAGATGGTTGAATCTAGCTAGGAGAGTGATTCTAATCAAATTGGTTATATTTGCCATCCTGACATATTTAGTGTCATTTATTCATGCATCAGTAGGGGTAGTTAAGAACTTTGAGAAAATGAGTACATGTCTATGGAAAGGTGCTAGAGAATAATAAAGAAAGAAGTTTCATTTGGGTAAGTGTATTCTAACCCAAAAAAATAGGTTGGATTAGGAATAAAGCATCTACCCTTATTACCAAAGGTGTCTAGAGTTAAACTAATTTGAATATTAATCAAGGAAAGTAACTCACTATGGAGCAAGATCATGGTGAACATATATCTTGGAGGTAACCCACTAGAACATATACTAACAATGAATGTAACTTCAAATGAGGGATCTAATACATGGTCGAATCTATGTGCAGGACTATCCTTTTTTAGAAAAGGTTGTACATGTATTATTAGTGATGGTAGAAAAGTAGACATATGGATAGAGGAAATTAATGGCATACCACCAATATGAGGATATCTACAAATATTGTAGGTAAGATATTTTTTAAAAGCAAACGTATGGAAATTTTTTTATTTATTTAAAAGTAACAATTCTCAAAGTGAATGGTATAAATTCAAAATCAAATATTGGGGGAATGGGAGATTGAATTACTAGAATTAAATGAATATCATACACTTGCCAAGTTGTTAAAATAAATAAATGGTAAACTCAAAGATGAACAAGATAAATAAATAAAATATCATGTCAAACAAGGATGCAACTAGCTATTGGCTAGTAAATATGGTGACTTAATTCTAATTAATAGGTATTGGACAAATTTGAGTGTAAGATCCATTCCAAAAATTAATCATTACATATGGATGTTAACTTACAAAGTGATTTGTACTACTAAACATTTTAGTAGAATGGGTTTGCATGGGCCATTAGTATATATGTTATGTAAGAAGCAGGAAGAAATTATTGAAAACTTATTCATTCAATGTGAAGTCTCGAACCAAGTTTGGAAGTTCATGTGGCAAGCATTGGGCTTTAGTGGTGTAAACTCAACTACAAGAGACCAACAAAATGGACTCCAATCACATAACACAAATGCAATATAATGGAAGAAACCTACAAATCGATATTATTCTCATTCCTGAATTCACACCCCTTCTCCAAAATATTACAATCCATCATATAGCAACCGAAAACCAAAGAAACCCTAAAAAATGTTTTTTTTCTAAAAAATGCTAAAAATAGAAATGAGTCAGATTGCACCCAAATTCAGTGCACACATCCCTCTTAAAATAACGAACCTTAATTTAAAATATTAGGTCTCAAATTAAGGTATAACAAAAGATAATAAACTTCTAACATTAAAAAAAACCCAAAAAACTTGGGAACCTATTCTAAAAGCTAATTTTGGGATACTAGATGGAGGAGTTAGGTCTCAAAAATATGTTTTTTGGAGGGTTAGGTGAATCATAGATTGTCCTGATGCATAACACGCATGCGGAACCACCTGTTAAATTTCAAGGAAAACAGGCGTATGGTTCACAAGTTATGGCTCCGACAAGGTGTGTCATTCTCCTCTGGTGAAAAATAACTCAGCTCCTACGAGTTCAGCTGAATTGAAATACTATAGCTTCTGGTTATCAATTTTCTTTAGCTTTGACTCTAAAACCCAAGTGTTATCCAACTGTGGTAATCCTTCCCACTGAACCAAGTATTTGTTGTAGCTCCCATGTCTGGTGGTGATCACCTTCTTATCAAGCACCTGTGCAACTCTATATTTTTTTTTCTTAGGCATCTGTCATGCCCAATTTACTGTCTCCTATAATTCACCATCCTCAATAGTACCAGGATACTGAAATAAATCAAAAACATTAAAAATGGGTGAAATATCAAATTTATTGGGCAACTCCACTTTATAGGCATTATCATTGATCTTCTTCAAAATCCTGCATGGCCCAATATTCTTAAGTTTTAGTTTGTTATACGTCCCCTTAGGAAATATTTCTTTTCTAAGATGAACCATGACCATATCACCCTCTTCAAAAAATTTCACCCTTTTGTGTGCATCAACAGATTCTTTGTAGTGAGCATTACTACCCTACAATTTTTCCCTCACTGACTCTTGCACTTTCTAGATATGCTCAGCAAATGCTTCTACATCATCACTAACTTGTTCCCCAATTGGTAACTCAACCAAATATAATACACCTCTAGGATTTCGACCATAAATAATTTGAAAAGGATATTTACCTATTGACCTATTCACTGAACTGTTGTATGTAAATTCGGCTTGTGACAAGGCTAAATCCTATTGTTTTGGTTTTTCTCCAACTATGCACCGTAAGAGGTTTCCCAAGCTTCTTGTTCACTACCTCTATTTACCCATTGGTCTATGGGTGGTAAGCACTACTGAAATACAACCTGGTGTTCAACTTCTTCCACAATGTCCTCCAAAAGTGACTCAAGAACTTAGTATCCCAATCAGAAGTAATAGTCTTTGGAACACCATGCAACCGCACAATCTCATCAAATAATAAGACTACAATCCTAGTTGCATTATTAGTTTTCTTGTAAGCAATGAAATGCACCATTTTTGAAAATCTATCTACCACAAAAAAAATTGAATACTTACCCCTCTGTGTCTTGGGCAACCCCAACATGAAATCCATACTCAGATCGGTCCATGGTCCTGTAGGAACTGGCAGTGGCATATACAACCATGTATTTTGTGCATGGCCCTTAGCCATTTGACATACTTAGCATCTAGAGATAAACTTTATTATGCCTCTCTTCATTTTTGACCAATAGTACTTCTTCTCTACAAGAGTGGTAGTTTTGGTTACTCCAAAATGACTAGCCAAACCCCCACTATGTAATTCCCTCAAGATGTTCTCTCTCATAGAGCCATTGGGAATGCATAATCGATTACCCTTAAACAAATAACCATTATGTAAAAAATACTCTTCAAAAATAGTATGGGACTCACCCTCTATCACACTTTTACACTATTGCACAATATTCCCAAAATCTACATCAGATTCATACAAATATTTAATCCCCTCAAATCCTACCACTTCATTCTCCATAGTGGTCAACAACAAGACTCTTCTACTCAATGCATCAACAACCTTATTTTGTTTTCCCGACTTGTGCTTCAGGACAAATGTATATTGTTGCAAAAATGAAACCCATTTGGCATGCCTACTATTTAACTTTTTTTGAGAGTTGACATACCTCAATTCTTCATGATAAGTAAACAACACAAACTCCTTTGAGAGTAATTAGTGCCTCCAATGTTGCAATGCTTGCACAATTGCATAAAATTCCACATCATATGTAGAATAATTCTTCCTTGCATCATTCAACTTCTCACTATAAAATGTTGTAGGTCAGCCTTCTTGACTTAAGACACCACCAATTCCAACAAATGAGGCATCACAATCAACCTCAAAAACCTTACTAAAATCTGGTAACACTAGAACAGGGTCTTCCAACACCTTCTTCTTCAAGATTTCAAAACTCTATGTTGCTATCGTAGTCCATACAAACTCTTTCCCCTTCATGCACTCAGTTATAGGGGCAACTATACTACTAAAGTTCTTGATGAACTTTCTATAAAAGGTAGCTAGGCCATGAAAGCTCCTTACTTATGTTATAGTTCATGGAAGAGGCCATTCCAGAATCACCTTCACTTTCTCATCATCCATCCTCATGCCATCTCTTGAGATTACAAATCCCAAAAACACTAAACTATCCTGAAGAAATCTACATTTCTTCAGGTTGACATACAATTTCTCCTTCTTGAGCATGTCTAACACTAATTTTAGGTGTAACAAATGCTCTTCTTCACTTTTACTATAAATCAAAATATCATCAAAATACACAACCACAAACTTACCATTATATTCTCGTAGTACTCTGTTCATCAACCGCATAAATGTATTGGGTGCATTAGACAACCCAAATGGCATCACCATCCACTCGTACAACCCATATTTTGTCTTAAAAGTTGTCTTCCATTCATCCCCTTCTCTAATTCTGATCTGGTAGTAGCCACTCCGTAGATCAATTTTACTGAAGTATTTAGCTCCATCCAATCCATCCATCATGTCATCCACTCTCGGCATAGGATATCGATACTTTATTGTGATCTTATTTATGGCTCTACTATCCACACACATCTATCTATCACCATATTTCTTTGGGGTCAACAATGTTGGAGTCACACATGGACTCATACTCTCCCTAACTAATCCCTTCTTTATCAACTCTATCACTTACCTACTCAACTCTGCATTCTGCATCGGGTTCAACCGATAAGCTGCCTGATTTGGGAGTGTTGATCCTGGAATCAAATCCATGTGATGTTGGATATCCCTCTTTGGTGGTAGTCCATCTGGTGACTTCTCTAGTGTGACATCTTTATATTTACTTAGCAACTTAGCTGTTGTTGTAGGCATAACCACTTCCTCTATTTCTAGCTTCCTAGTTGTTAAGGCATAACAGAAGCTAGTGTCCTTGATCTCTGCAAGAAACTCCTTCATCATCAACAAGCTCTCACTTGGCCCATCATCCTTCAGAGGTACAAGAACTACCTTTACACCATCCTTCCAAAATGTGTAAGTACTAATTCTCCCATTATGGTTAGTATCCCTATCATACTACCAAGGTCTTTCCAAAAAAATGTGACATACATCCATCGGGATCACATCACACCACACTTCATCCTTGTAATTTCTCCCAATTAAAAATTTAATTAAACACCTATGATATTCTTCTCATTCCTGAATTCACACCCCTTCTCCAAAAGATTACAATCCATCATATAGCAACCGAAAACCAAAGAAACCCTAAAAAACATCTTTTTTCTAAAAACTGCTAAAAATAGAAATGAGTCGGATTGTGCCCAAATTCGGTGCACACATCCCTCTTACAATAATGAACCTTAATTTAAAATATTAGGTCTCAACTTAAGGTATAACAAAAGATAATAAAATTCTAACATTCAAAAAAACCCAAAAAACCCAGGAACCTATTCTAAAAGCTAATTTTGGGACACTAGATGGAGGAGTTAGGTCCCAAAAACATGATTTTTGGAGGGTCAAAAGAATCAAAGATTAGCCTAATGTAGAACACACATGTAGAACCACCTATTAAATTTCAAGGCAAACAGGCGTACGGTTCACAAGTTATGGCTCTAGCAAGGTGCATCATTCTCCTCTGGTGAAAAAGAACTCAGCTCCTGCGAGTTCAGCTGAATTGAAATCCTGTAGCTTCTGGTTATCAATTTTCTTTAGCTCTGACTCTGAAACCCAAGTGTTATCCGACTATGGTAATCCTTCCCACTGAACCAGGTATCTGTTGTAGCTCCCATGTCTGGTGGTGATCACCTTCTTATCGAGCACCTGTGCAACTCTGTATTTTTCATCTTAGGCATCTGTCATGCCCAATTTACTGTCTCCTATAATTCGCCATCCTTGGCAGTACCAGGATACTGAAATAAATCAGAAACATTAAAAATGGGTGAAATATCAAATTCATCGGGCAGCTCCACTTTATAGGCATTATCATTGATCTTCTTCAAAATCCTGCATGGCCCAATTTTCTTAAGTTTCAGTTTGTTATACGTCCCCTTAGGAAATATTTCTTTCCTAAGATGAACCATGACCATATCACCCTCTTCAAACACTTTCACCCTTCTGTGTGCATCAGTAGACTCTTTGTAGTGAGCATTACTACTCTACAATTTTTCCCTCACTGACTCTTGCACTTTCTGGATATGCTCAACAAATGCTTCTGCATCATCACTAACTTGTTCCCCAATTGGTAACTCAACCAAATCTAATACACCTCTAGGATTTTGACCATAAATAATTTGAAAAGGAGATTTACCTATCGACCTATTCACTGAACTATTGTATGCAAATTTGGCTTGTGACAAGGCTAAATCCCATTGTTTTGGTTTTTCTCCAACTATGCACCGTAAGAGGTTTCCCAAGCTTCTATTCACTACCTCTATTTGCCCATCGATCTGTGGGTGGTAAGCACTACTGAACTACAGCCTGGTGTTCAACTTCTTCCACAACATCCTCCAAAAGTGACTCAAGAACTTAGTATCCCGATCAGAAGTAATAGTCTTTGGAACACCATGCAACCACACAATCTCATCAAAGAATAAGACTGCAATCCTAGTTGCATCATTAGTTTTCTAGCAAGCAATGAAATGCACCATTTTTGAAAATCTGTCTACCACAACAAAAATTGAATCCTTACCCCTCTGTGTCTTGGGCAACCCCAACATGAAATCCATACTCAGATCGGTCCATGGTCCTGTAGGAACTGGCAGTGGCATATACAACCCTGTATTTTGTGCATGGCCCTTAGCCATTTGACATACTCTACATCTAGAGACAAACCTGATTATGTCTCTCTTCATTTTTAGCCAATAGTACTTCTCCTCTACAAGAGTGGTAGTTTTGGCTACTCCAAAATGACCAACCAAACCCCCACTATGTAATTCCCTCAAGATGTTCTCTCTCATAGAGCCATTGGGAATGCATAATCGATTACCCTTAAACAAGTAACCATTATGTAAAAAATACTCTTCAAAAATAGTATGGGACTCACCCTCTACCGCACTTTTACACTATTGCACAATATTCCCAAAATCTGCATCAGATTCATACAGATCTTTAATCCCCTCAAATCCTACCACTTCATTCTCCATAGTGGTCAACAACAAGACTCTCCTACTCAATGCATCAACAACCTTATTTTGTTTTCCCGACTTGTGCTTCAGGACAAATGTATACTGTTGCAAAAATGAAACCCATTTGGCATGCCTACTATTTAACTTTTTCTGAGAGTTGACATACCTCAATGCTTCATGATCAAGTAAACAACACAAACTCCTTTGAGAGTAAGTAGTGCCTCCAATGTTGCAATGCTTGCACAATTGCATAAAATTCCACATCATATGTAGAATAATTCTTCCTTGCATCATTCAACTTCTCACTAAAAAATGCTATAGGTCGGCCCTCTTGACTTAAGACACCACCAATTCCAACAAATGAGGCATCACAATCAACCTCAAACACCTTACTAAAATATGGTAACACTAGAACAGGGTCTTCCGACACCTTCTTCTTCAAGAGTTCAAAACTCTTTGTTGCTGTCATAGTCCATACAAACTCTTTCCCCTTCGTGCACTCAGTTATAGGGGCAACTATACTACTGAAGTTCCTGATGAACTTTCTGTAAAAGGTAGCTAGGCCATGAAAGCTCCTTACTTCTATTATAGTTCGTGGAAGAGGCCATTCCAGAATCACCTTCACTTTCTCGTCATCCATCCTCATGCCATCTCTTGAGATTACAAATCCTAAAAACACTAAACTATCCTGAAGAAATCTACATTTCTTCAGGTTGACATACAATTTCTCCTTCCTGAGCACGTCTAACACTAATTTCAGGTGTAACAAATGCTCTTCTTCACTTTTACTATAAATCAAAATATCATCAAAATACACAACCACAAACTTACCATTATATTCCCGTAGTACTCTGTTCATCAACCGCATAAATGTATTGGGTGCATTAGACAACCCAAATGGCATCACCATCCACTCGTACAACCCATATTTTATCTTAAAAGTTGTCTTCCATTCATCCCCTTCTCTAATTATGATCTGGTAGTAGCCACTCCGTAGATCAATTTTACTGAAGTATTTAGCTCCAGCCAATCCATCCATCATGTCATCCACTCTCGGCATAGGATACCGATACTTTATTGTGATCTTGTTTATGGCTCTACTATCCACACACATCCGCCAGTCACCATATTTCTTTGGGGTCAGCAATGTTGGAGTCGCACATGGACTCATACTCTCCCTAACTAATCCCTTCTTTATCAACTCTGTCACTTGCCTACTCAACTCTGCATTCTGTGTTGGGTTCAACCGATAAGCTGCCTGATTTGGGAGCACTGATCCTAGAATCAAATCCATGTGATGTTGGATATCCCTCTTTGGTGGTAGCCCATCCGGTAACTCCTCTGGTGTGACATCTTTATATTCACTTAGCAACTTAGCTGCTGTTGTAGGCATAACCACTTCCTCTATTTCTAGCTTCCTAGCTGTTAAGGCATAACATAAGCTAGCATCCTTGATCTCTGCAAGAAACTCCTTCATCATCAACAAGCTCTCACTCGGCCCATCCTCCTTTAGAGGTACAAGAACTACCTTTACACCATCCTTCCAGAATGTGTAAGTATTCTTTCTCCCATTATGGTTAGTATCCCTATCGTACTGCCAAGGTCTTCCCAACAGAATGTGACATGCATCCATCGGGATCACATCACACCACACTTCATCCTTGTAAGTGCTCCCAATTGAAAATTTAATTAAACACCTCTGATCTACTGTTACCTCATTCCCCTTCTTAACCCATGAGATGCGATATGGATAAGGATGCTTTTCGCATTCTAGGTTCATTTTATCAACCATGACATTTGACACCATATTCTCACAGCTACCACCATCAATGACAATGTTACATACCTTCCCTCCTGATGTACACCTTGTTCGAAAGATGTTCATTCATAGCCCAGAATCATCACCATCTATGGTCTACCCCTTCACTTTGCTCTGCACCTTCTCTTTCTTAGGAACAATCAACATCCTCCTTATCATAAGTGCTTCCCCCATGTCAGCAACAACTTCATCCTCATCCTGCTCTTCCATCTCAACCAGATTGACCCTTCCTTGTCCTCCTTGACCCCTTTCTTGGACATCACATTGGGGACACTCAAATGCTTTGTGCCCCTCCTCACCACATCCATAATAGGTATACGACCTTCTTGGATCATTCCCATTTCATCCACCACCATAACCTCTACCTCGTTGGTATCCTCTTCCTCTCAGATTCTGCCCATCTTCTTCTTGTTTAGCAGGTATTGAGGATTCTCCCTTGAGAAAATTAGATCCACTTCGACCCCGACCTGAAGAGGGTGTGAATCCCTTCTTACCTCTTCTATTAACCCTTTTCAATTTCTCCTCTGCCTTGAGGGCCATTTGATATGCATCCTCCACTATAAGAGTGTGATGCATGCTCATCTCATCTTGGACAACAAAACTTAGGCCATTTACATACCTGGAAGCCTTTTGGTCCTCCGTCTCATTGTGCTCCACTCGAATGGATAGCTTGTAGAATTCATTAGTATAGTCCTCAATGCTTTGATCCTTCTGTCGAAGATTCTAAAATCTACGAAATAGGGTTTGGGAGTAGTCTACAGGTATAAATTTTTCTTATAACTTCTTCTTCATATTTATCCAATCCCTGATCTTTTCCTTTCCATTCCTCTATCATGTAGTCTGTAAATGATCCCACCAAATCAATGCATGTCCCTTCAACTTTGTGCATGCGAGCTTAACCTTCTTCTCTTCAACAAGGTTACTCCATTCAAAATATTTTTCTAGGCTATTGATCCAATCGATCAACTCCTCTGGTTTCAACCCACCAGCATACTCGAGAACCTCGATCTTGATCCCATATCGATTCCCCTTAAGCCCCTCTAGAGCTCGTATCAGCCGATTTTCAAAATCATGCCCTTCTTCCTCTGGGCCCTCTGGTTCTGCTTCTGCATGGACCTCAGATCCACGTTCCTCAGGTACATTTTCATCATCAGATCCTTGATCTGCATGCGCCCTGGGATGTCTCTCTCCCATGCGATCAATCACACCAGTCAATCATGCTATTTATGCATTCAGATCCTTGATCTGCCTATTCATATGGGCATATCTTCTAGGTGGCATCTTCCCTTCACTAGCGAGATCACACCCGCTCTGATACCAAATGGTGTAAACTCAGCTACAAGAGACCAACAAAATGGACTCCAATCACATAACACAAATGCAATATAATGGAAGAAACCTACAAATCGATATTCTTCTCATTCCTAAATTCACACCCCTTCTCCAAAATATTACAATCCATCATATAGCAACCGAAAACCAAAGAAACCCTAAAAAACATATTTTTTCTAAAAACTGCTAAAAATAGAAATGAGTCGGATTGCACCCAAATTCGGTGCACACATCCCTCTTACAATAATGAACCTTAATTTAAAATATTAGGTCTCAAATTAAGGTATAACAAAATATAATAAACTTCTAACATTCAAAAAAACCCAAAAAACTCGAGAACCTATTCTAAAAGCTAATTTTGGGACACTAGATGGAGGAGTTAGGTCCCGAAAACATATTTTTTGAGAGTCAAGCCAATCAAAGATTTACCTGATGTAGAACACACATGCAGAACCACCTATTAAATTTCAAGGCAAACGGGCGTACGGTTCACAAGTTATGGCTTCGACAAGGTGCATCATTCTCCTCTAGTGAAAAAGAACTCAGCTCCTACGAGTTCAGCTGAATTGAAATCCTGTAGCTTCTGGTTATCAATTTTCTTTAGCTCTGACTCTGAAACCCAAGTGTTATCTGACTGTGGTAATCCTTCCCACTGAACCAGGTATCTGTTGTAGCTCCCATGTCTGGTGGTGATCACCTTCTTATCGAGCACCTGTGCAACTCTGTCTTTTTTCTTCTTAGGCATCTGTCATGCCCAATTTATTGTCTCCTATAATTCACCATCCTCGAAAGTACCAAGATACTGAAATAAATCAGAAACATTAAAAATGGGTGAAATATCAAATTCATCGGGCAACTCCACTTTATAGGCATTATCATTGATCTTCTTCAAAATCTTGCATGGCCCAATTTTCTTAAGTTTCAGTTTGTTATACGTCCCCTTAGGAAATATTTCTTTCCTAAGATGAACCATGACCATATCACCCTCTTCAAACACTTTCACCCTTCTGTGTGCATCAGTAGACTCTTTGTAGTGAGCATTACTACTCTGCAATTTTTCCCTCACTAACTCTTGCACTTTCTGGATATGCTCAGCAAATGCTTCTGCATCATCACTAACTTGTTCCCCAATTGGTAACTCAACCAAATCTAATACACCTCTAGGATTTTGACCATAAATAATTTGAAAAGGAGATTTACCTATCGACCTATTCACTGAATTGTTGTATGCAAATTCGGCTTGTGACAAGGCTAAATCCCATTGTTTTGGTTTTTCTCCAACTATGCACCGTAAGAGGTTTCCCAAGCTTCTGTTCACTACCTCTATTTGCCCATCGGTCTGTGGGTGGTAAGCACTACTGAACTGCAGCCTGGTGTTCAAATTCTTCCACAACGTCCTCCAAAAGTGACTCAAGAACTTAGTATCCCGATCAAAAGTAATAGTCTTTGGAACACCATGCAACCGCACAATCTCATCAAAGAATAAGACTGCAATCCTAGTTGCATCATTAGTTTTTTGGCAAGCAATGAAATGCACCATTTTTGAAAATCTGTCTACCACAACAAAAATTGAATCCTTACCCCTCTATGTCTTGGGCAACCCCAACACGAAATCCATACTCAGATCGGTCCATGGTCCTGTAGGAACTGGCAATGGCATATACAACCCTGTATTTTGTGCATGGCCCTTAGCCATTTGACATACTCTGCATCTAGAGACAAACCTGATTATGTCTCTCTTCATTTTTAGCCAATAGTACTTCTCCTCTACAAGAGTGGTAGTTTTGGCTACTCCAAAATGACCAACCAAACCCCCACTATGTAATTCCCTCAAGATGTTCTCTCTCATAGAGCCATTGGGAATGCATAATCGATTACCCTTAAACAAGTAACCATTCTATAAAAAATACTCTTCAAAAATAGTATGGGACTCACCCTCTACCGCACTTTTACACTATTGCACAATATTCCCAAAATCTGCATCAGATTCATACAGATCTTTAATCCCCTCAAATCCTACCACTTCATTCTCCATAGTGGTCAACAACAAGACTCTCCTACTCAATGCATCAACAACCTTATTTTGTTTGCCCGACTTGTGCTTCAGGACAAATGTATACTGTTGCAAAAATGAAACCCATTTGGCATGCCTACTATTTAACTTTTTCTGAGAGTTGACATACCTCAATGCTTCATGATCAGTAAACAACACAAACTCCTTTGAGAGTAAGTAGTGCCTCCAATGTTGCAATGCTTGCACAATTGCATAAAATTCCACATCATATGTAGAATAATTCTTCCTTGCATCATTCAGCTTCTCACTAAAAAATGCTATAGGTCGGCCCTCTTGACTTAAGACACCACCAATTCCAACAAATGAGGCATCACAATCAACCTCAAACACCTTACTGAAATATGGTAACACTAGAACAGGGTCTTTCGACACCTTCTTCTTCAAGAGTTCAAAACTCTTTGTTGTTGCCGTAGTCCATACAAACTCTTTCCCCTTCGTGCACTCAGTTATAGGGGCAGCTATACTACTGAAGTTCCTGATGAACTTTCTGTAAAAGGTAGCTAGGCCATGAAAGCTCCTTACTTCTGTTATAGTTCATGGAAGAGGCCATTCCAGAATCGCCTTCACTTTCTCGTCATCCATCCTCATGCCATCTCTTGAGATTACAAATCCTAAAAACACTAAACTATCCTGAAGAAATCTACATTTCTTCAGGTTGACATACAATTTCTCCTTCCTGAGCACGTCTAACACTAATTTCAGGTGTAACAAATGCTCTTCTTCACTTTTACTATAAATCAAAATATCATCAAAATACACAACCACAAACTTACCATTATATTCCCGTAGTACTCTGTTCATCAACCGCATAAATGTACTGGGTGCATTAGACAACCCAAATGGCATCACCATCCACTCGTACAACCCATATTTTGTCTTAAAAGTTGTCTTCCATTCATCCCCTTCTCTAATTCTGATCTGGTAGTAGCCACTCCGTAGATCAATTTTATTGAAGTATTTAGCTCTAGCTAATCCATCCATCATGTCATCCACTCTCGGCATAGGATATCGATACTTTATTGTGATCTTGTTTATGGCTCTACTATCCACACACATCCGCCAGTCACCATATTTCTTTGGGGTCAGCAATGTTGGAGTCGCACATGGACTCATACTCTCCCTAACTAATCCCTTCTTTATCAACTCTGTCACTTGCCTACTCAACTCTGCATTCTGTGTTGGGTTCAACCGATAAGCTGCCTGATTTGGGAGCGTTGATCCTGGAATCAAATCCATGTGATGTTGGATATCCCTCTTTGGTGGTAGCCCATCTGGTAACTCCTCTGGTGTGACATCTTTATATTCACTTAGCAACTTAGCTATTGTTGTAGGCATAACCACTTCCTCTATTTCTAGCTTCCTAGCTGTTAAGGCATAACAGAAGCTAGCATCCTTGATCTCTGCAAGAAACTCCTTCATCATCAACAAGCTCTCACTCGGCCCATCCTCCTTCAGAGGTACAAGAACTACCTTTACACCATCCTTCCAGAATGTGTAAGTATTCTTTCTCCCATTATGGTTAGTATCCCTGTCGTACTGCCAAGGTCTTCCCAACAGAATGTGACATGCATCCATCGGGATCACATCACACCACACTTCATCCTTGTAAGTGCTCCCAATTGAAAATTTAATTAAACACCTATGATCTATTGTTACCTCATTCCCCTTCTTAACCCATGAGATGCGATATGGATAAGGATGCTTTTCGCATTCTAGGTTCATTTTATCAACCATGACATTTGACACCATATTCTCACAGCTACCACCATCAATGACAATGTTACATACCTTCCCTCCTGATGTACACCTTGTTCGAAAGATGTTCGTTCGTAGCCCAGAATCATCACCATCTATGGTCTACCCCTTCGCTTTGCTTTGCACCTTCTCTTTCTTAGGAACAATCAACATCCTCCTTATCATAAGTGCTTCCCCCATGTCAGCAACAACTTCATCCTCATCCTGCTCTTCCATCTCAACCAGATTGACCCTTCCTTGTCCTCCTTGACCCCTTTCTTGGACATCACATTGGGGACACTCAAATGCTCTATGCCCCTCCTCACCACATCCATAATAGGTATACGACCTTCTTGGATCATTCCCATTTCATCCACCACCGTAACCTCTACCTCGTTGGTATCCTCTTCCTCTCAGATTCTGCCCATCTTCTTCTTGTTTAGCAGGTATTGAGGATTCTCCCTTGAGAAAATTAGATCCACTTCGACCCCGACCTGAAGAGGGTGTGAATCCCTTCTTACCTCTTCTATTAACCCTTTTCAATTTCTCCTCTACCTTGAGGGCCATTTGATATGCATCCTCCACTGTAAGAGTGCGATGCATGCTCATCTCATCTTGGACAACAAAACTTAGGCCATTTACATACCTGGCAGCCTTTTGGTCCTCCGTCTCATTGTGCTCCACTCGAATGGATAGCTTGTAGAATTCATTAGTATAGTCCTCAATGCTTTGATCCTTCTGTCGGAGATTCTAAAATCTACGAAATAGGGTTTGGGAGTAGTCTACAGGTATAAATTTTTCTTGTAACTTCTTCTTCATCTTTGTCCAATCCCTGATATTTTCCTTTCCATTCCTCTATCGTGTAGTCTGTAAATGATCCCACCAAATCAATGCATGTCCCTTCAACTTTGTGCATGCGAGCTTAACCTTCTTCTCTTCAACAAGGTTACTCCATTCAAAATATTTTTCTAGGCTATTGATCCAATCGATCAACTCCTCTGGTTTCAACCCACCAACATACTCGGGAACCTCGATCTTGATCCCATATCGATTCCCCTTAAGCCCCTCTAGAGCTCGTATCAGCCAATTTTCAAAACCGTGCCCTTCTTCCTCTGGGCCCTCTGGTTCTGCTTCTGCGTGGACCTCAGATCCACGTTCCTCAGGTATATTTTCATCATCAGATCCTTGATCTGCATGCACCCTGGGATGTCTCTCTCCCATGCGATCAATCACACCAGTCAGCCATGCTATTTTTGCATTCAGATCCTCGATCTGCCTATTCATATGGGCATATCTTCTAGGTGGCATCTTCCCTTCACTAGCGAGATCACACCCGCTCTGATACCAAATGGTGTAAACTCAGCTACAAGAGACCAACAAAATGGACTCCAATCACATAACACAAATGCAATATAATGGAAGAAACCTACAAATCGATATTCTTCTCATTCCTGAATTCACACCCCTTCTCCAAAAGATTACAATCCATCATATAGCAACCGAAAACCAAAGAAACCCTAAAAACATGTCTTTTTTCTAAAAACTGCTAAAAATAGAAATGAGTCGGATTGCACCCAAATTTGGTGCACACATCCCTCTTACAATAATGAACCTTACTTTAAAATATTAGGTCTCAACTTAAGGTATAACAAAAGATAATAAACTTCTAACATTCAAAAAAACCCAAAAAACTCGAGAACCTATTCTAAAAGCTAATTTTGGGACACTAGATGGAGGAGTTAGGTCCCAAAAACATGTTTTTTGGAGGGTCAGGCGAATCAAATATTAGCCTGATGTAGAACACGCACGTGGAACCACCTGTTAAATTTCAAGGCAAACGGGCGTACGGTTCACAAGTTATGGCTCCGACAAGGTGCATCATTCAAAGTTGACATCCATTCCAAAATTAAAGAAGTGTGATTTTTTTTACCAAATGGAACATGTGGAAAATTTAGGCATCCTTCATATATTGTTGTCACACTACCTAAATTTTCTGTCATAAATAGATATGCAAGCTCTGGTAGACTTACCCCTTTAACCTAAAATTATGAACTCTAAATGGACTAGGTTGGGTTAGAATACCCTTTTTACGAGCTTAATTAATGGTGGACATTTAATTTCTAGTGCTCAACCATATTATGTAGAAATTAAAATGAATTTATTGTGATCAAGATATTATAACTTCGAGCTTTAGCTTAAAATAATAGATTGGTGTCTTATCCATTAGGTAATTGTAGTAGAGATTAATGTTTTAATGAACCAGAAATAAAGAGAAAAGAGACATTGGATTTTTTACATGCATTCAAATTATGTAATGAAAATGTATTTTTTTTCTTTCGTTCTCCTTCAACAAGAGGAATGAGTGAGTTGAGGTTTAGCGGGTGCGACGGGAGTGAGGGTTTGAATTTTTTGGGCAGGAATCTCAGCCAAGGCGGTAGAGGTAGAGCAGGTACAGAAGGGTCAGGTGGGAACCTCAAGCATGGATCAAGCGAGGATCCAGAGGAAGGAAATCAGGCTGTGGTAGATTTGGAGGTGGACATCACACGAGGGACCGACCCTTCTCAAAAATACCCCGACAAAAAAGATACGAAGGACAATGCGGGGCCCAAGAAGTGGATGTCTTTTGCTGAGACTCTTAGAGGAAAAATAAATGAGGTTCTCTCTCTTTCGCCCCTAGTTCCAGTAAATAATAAAATTTCAGCCCCGACAAGTTCCATGAGCCCTTTTATTTTAATGGAATAATTCTCCCTGGTAGGCAAGTTTTTGGGAGGTAGGTCGGACATGGAGACTATCAGGGCTTGGGCGACGGGTAAATGGTGACTAGTAGGTAGCTTGGAGTTGGTAGCTCTAACTCGAGGATTCTTTATTATCCATTTTAACAATATGGAGGATGTTAACCGTATTTTGATAGGAGGTCCTTGGTTTCTAGGCAAAAGGAGCCTTTTTCTTAGACGATGGGGTGAATATTTCAACCTTGAAAAGCAAAATATTAACATTGCCCCTATTTGGGTTTGTCTCCCGAGTCTACCTGCCCAGTTCTTCAATGAATATTGGTTGCAGGGCATAGCCAAAACTATAGGGGACCTGATCTCCATTGACCATGCGACCTTGGCTAGGACAAGGATGACTCATGCATGAATCTGCGTAAATGCTAATTTGAATAATGAATTGCCAAGGTTTGTGGAGCTAGAGTATGGAGAATACTATAGAAAATAGTTGGTAGAATATGAGAACAGATCGACATTTTGTGCAGAATGTAAAAATCAAGGACATCTATGCAATTAGTGCCCTAACTTGGCAATGAATAGAGAAAAGCAGAAGCAGGGAATGCTAGACAAAGGAAATTTGAGGAGTTTCCCTAGAAGAGGTGATTTCAATCAGGAAAACTATGTCTACCAAAAAAATAAAAGAGAGGGTGCAGGGTCCCAACAAGACAAAGGAAAACAACAAGTTTTTGGCAACCAAAATACTCAGGTAAGTTCCAATCCTCTAGTTTCAAATAAATTTTTAATTCTATCCAATATGGGAGTAGGAGGATTATTAGAAGACATGGAAGCCCAACACCTTCAAGCTAATATTTTTGGCTCTCTCGAATCCCCATCCAAGTCAGGATCCTCAAACCCTAATGCTAAAATTACTGTAAGCCCCATGGGCATCACAAATCCAAACCCTAATGCATGATCTCTAAAATCCACATCCAAGTCAGGATCCTTAAACCCCAATGCTAGAAATACTTCAAGCCTAGTGGGCATCCCAAATCCAAACCCTAATGTTGAAGAACTTAGGAATAAAGTTGAGGCATTGGAAAATAAAAATCTCATCTCCCTAACATCATCACTAGGAGCCAAGTGAATCCTACTGAGGGGCCATCCCGCAGACTAGGGGAATATAGGAAAAAAGGAGAAGATTTGGATGTAGGGGTGGAGATATGTGAAACTCTTCAGATCGAGGAATATGACAGTATGATTCTGTAATAAATTACCTCCCCTCAGTTTAGTCCTAAACAAACCAGAAGCATTGTGAAGTCTCCTATATATTTTGGCAGTGAAAAAAAAAGAGGGAGAATATCAAATGTTGAGCATCAAAAAATTAAAACTGATAATGACATTGCTAATGGAAAATAGAGAACCTTGTTTCAACAAGTTATTCCAAGTTCTGAAGACAACAAATTAGGAAAACCCCCTCAAGGGAGGAGGAGAGGAAGAAATCCCAAACAATCTAAATGAAGTTCCTCTCATGGAATGTGAGAGGACTCAATAGCCTGCCCAAACACAGGGAAGTCAGTGCAATAAGAAATCAAGTGAATCCAACTATTATCATGTTGCAAGAAACAAAAACTAATGAGATT
>JAQPPZ010006356.1:0-12290 GCA_028583015.1 Wollemia nobilis
GGGCCAAACAAGGTTAACTTCTTTCCTACTTTTGTCACATGCCCGTGCATTTAATTTATCAACCCAGGGAGCTTCGTAAACTTGTGAAGGGTCTTGAACAAGATTGCTTACAATACCACTTGAGATGAGTCCGCTAGTTCTACTATTGGGGGGTGTTTCAATGGTCGTCAATCATTCATACACTCCTCAATAATTTATGTAAAAACAATTAAATCTATAGAAAGGAAATATTCATGCATTCCTAGAAATAAACCTATTGCAATACTAGAAATAACAATGCGATAAACAATCTTATAAAAGTGGTAAACTAATCTAGAAAACATAGGAAAAATAGGGGAAGAAATACTGGCTTGGAGTGGGCCCAGGCTCCAGTAGCTTCCTCCCAGCTGAACACGCACTTAGAAACTCTTAGAACTGTATTATAATTATCAAAGTATTACAATGCTTCTTTTGTATATCTCTCTACATTTACTATCAAAATATTCTATATATCCTCAGAGAGGTCTACGTGTGTTTATATAGCACACCCATAGATCTTCTATTACAAAGAAGTTATAACAGTCGATTCATTCCAGACTAAACTAAGACAGTTTGGTAAATGTGATCGACGTCTGCTAAAATTGGCATTCATTTCTAATGGTGGCATGTTCACTGATTGGTTTGTGCTTCACCTAGCATTGGTAGGACATTCTCATACGTCGGTGTGATCCCCAATTTAACTCTACATGACGTAGAGTTGGAACTGCACCAGTCTCTATTGTCCACGTCATGCTTGTCTGGTCAACGGGCGAAGAACAGGGGCGCCTTCCCTATGAGGAAGGTGCCTAAGTATGTCGGGTGCCTTCTCTATGTGGAAGGTGCCTTACTACCATTGGCGCCTTCCTGGAAGAGGAAGGTGCTTATCTTCTATTGGTGCCTTCCTGTGAGAGGAAGGCGCTTGCCTTCTAGTGGCGCCTTCCTATCGGTGCCTTCCTTATGAGAGGAAGGCGCTTGCCTTCTAGTGGCACCTTCCTATGAGAGGAAGGCGCTTATTTTCCTTTGGCACCTTCCTAGAAGAGGAACTGGCCTTCTATTGGCGCCTTCCTAGGAGAGGAAGGCGCTTTTTTCCTTGTGACCTTCCTGGAAGAGGAAGGCACCTACTTACGCTTGGTGCCTTCTTGGAAGAGGAAGGCGCCTACCTTCTCTACATTGATTCCGAAAGAAACAAAGTGCCAGGTCCATGAAAAGACCTCGACTGATCCAAATCTGACTAAATCAACTACAATTCCACAAAAACACACTGAAAACACATGAATTAGATAACATGCATAATTTCATCAAATAATTATATAATCATTCATAAACATATGCAATCCTTATTATACAACCGCATAATAATCAAGAAAATGTATACAAAATATGAGCATTTATGATGCTCATCATCCCCCATGCCTAACATATGCCACGCCCTCATGGCATCAAAACTATAGGTAGCCCTATTGACCCCTCATCATTGTCATTTCTTGGTGGATCCGGTTGTACCTACAGCCCGTGTCTACCTCTTCTATGCACTGGCATCTGGAGGTGTGGCTCCTCTTTTTCTATGTAGGGCTATGGGTGCTACTATCGACTTTGCTTTCCTCATCCTGGCCGCTATCGAAGGTGATCTAGCCAACGTCATCTCTGCTACCTAAAATGTAGCTTCTATAGCTTGCCATAGGTCAACATCCGAAGGTCTGACCACTACAAGAGGGATATCTAAATTATCCCTCTTGAGATGAACTACTTGGGCTTTGTACAATCGGGCTACTTTAGGAGTAAGCCCTGCGTTCTCCTTTGCAATGGCAGTGGCTTCCAATTCGGGGCCATATACCCCCCATCATTCAAAATACCTTCTTATCTTGGAGGGTCATCCCCGGGATGACCCATAAATCTCCCAGAACTGGCTGTCCTCTATCGGATTGATGTAGATACCAGAGTCCCCCTGCATCCTCAAGGTTGCCTTCCTGGTCTCCTTAGCTGTTGTCATCTCTTTGAGCAGTCGTTCGAACTATTTTTGCCTCTCTACGAATGGCTGCATATCCCACTCATCTTCTTCTAGCTCGACGAAGGTCACCTTCACCTTCTTTCGAGCCATCCTGGGCCCTTTTCCTTTGGCCTCTACAAAAAATGTGGTGGCTCGAATAGGGGTTTTCCCTTTCTCCCTGGCGGACGTCTTCTCACTCCGAGGGGCCTGCTCTGTGGTCCCTAGAGCATTCTCTTCACTCTAGGGGACCTGTGCTACCATCCCTAGGGGTGCTTCTTCGCCCCCTGTCTATCCTGTGCCGACCCCTCAGGTTCTTCTCTTTCTTCCTTAGGTCCAAGGAGTTCTTCCTTATCCCCCAGTCCTATCTACTACTGTTGGTCCTCGTCCTACTCTGTATCACTCAGGTCGATGATAGGGGGTGTTGTGGGACTTCTTTCCCCTTCACTCCCAAAAATAGAGGAATTCTCCCCTACCTTCGGGCTGCTCTATCGGGCATCCGATCAAAATTCTCTCAAAGAGAATACTCATTCTATAGATGTGGGAGAATTCATCGGGACCTCTATTGCCCAGTCAGTTTGGGTCGATGCATCCCTTATTTCTATTCCCCTATCCTAGAGTTGTTGGTTCTCCTCCCACAACTACTAGACCAGCTGCTCGAGCTGGGTGATTCATCTTTCTCATTCTTCCAATTCCCCTCTATGCTCATTCTGGTAGTCCTCCAAAATTTTTGGGCCATCCAACAATTGGTCTGCCACTCCAACGCTTCCTCCAAGGCTGCGTCGACTTGATCATTGCTCCCGGAAGTCCCTACATCTTGTGGGCTCTGATTTGTCAATTCCTAGAGGGTTTGGGCTGCAATGTCGACTTTCGGGTCATTCTCTTCTTCTTCTATCGAGAGGAGGAGTCACCATAGGTGTTTCCTCCTAGGGACTAGTTCTGGTGGCCGAAACTCGGCCTCACTACTAATAAGTGGTGCTCCTTCCTCTTCATACTCGAGCACTAGGGAATGCCCTCTTTCCTCTATGCATTCGAGCACTAGTGAATGCCCTCTTTCTTCCATGAAATCGGGCAATGCCAATTTCTCGATACTTGCCATCTCCTCTATAGGGCTTCCCTCTTCTTGCCCTATTTTGGCAATAACATCCTATTGCCTTTCTTGGCCGCCATCTCCCTCTGCATCGGGGTTCTACCTCTATGCTTCTGCATGGTGGACCAATGTTGATATCAGCCCATGGTGGGCCAAGGTGGATGGTGCTCCCTTATGGTACCTAGCCGCTTCTTCCTTCAGGGCATTTTCTAGGTAGAAGGGCATGTTCAACTTCCTTCCATGCACCAGGTGATTCAGAAACTGCACATGGTTAGTGTGCAAATGGGTATACTTCCTGGTGCATGTAAAGAATCGAGCAACCTGCTCGAATATCTTCTATAGATTCATGGGAAGGCTGCTTTTGGGTAGCCCTTCCTTATCTATCTACACATTTTCTCCTGGTAGCAGCACTTCGGCGTATGGCTTCAGTAGTCCACCTTTGTATATGCATTCACCTGTGAGGGGCAATCCAGTCGCCTACGAGATGTATTCGGGGGTGACCAAAATTTCTACCCCTCGCACCTGAGCTACGTCGCCCCTCAAGGAGGCAACGAATTCCTTGGCTACCTCCATATCCTAGCCCTGACTGACCAGGGTACAATATTCGAACCATCCCTCGACCTCGAACTATGTTTTTACCATCCCCCTGATTCCTTTCGTATCACTCGGCTCATTCTTTTTCACCGCATGATTCTTCGACCTTCCTCCCATGGCGCCTTCCCTTACTACTGCGCTTCTTTTTTTTTTGTCCTTACTTCTTCAGGAAGGCGCCTTCTTATAGGGAAGGCGCCTAACCTTAGCATTTAATTCTAGGGTATGCCTTTCGAGCCATATCATTGGCACGTGGTTCCGACCATGGGGGTATATGATTTTTATGACGACAATATTTTTTTGGTACTGCATAATTTATGAATAATTATATAAATATTTGAGTTAGTATGCGCGTACCTTATTTGGTGTTTCATGCATCATGAAGAGCGTTGATTCACTAATTTGTGACATGGGGGAGGGGTATTTCATTTGTGCGGATTACGCTGGACTTTGGTGCTGAGTTGTTTGATGGTTGGTGCTGAAGACAGACTCTCGATTTGCTCAAAAAACCATCTATCCATCATATTTGGAACGTGCACGCTGATCTCGCCCCATAATTCTCTGAGATTTTTTTTATTGGGGTAGATTTCCATCACATGGGCGATGGTGGTAATCTGATGCCGCTCATTCATGTGGTGATTTCATTCTGATCGAGGCATCCATGAGACTTAAGTGTTGGCTGTACGTGAAAGGCGCTCTTTGGTACCTTCCCAATGTGGAAGGTGCTTATGTGGTGCCTTCCTGATGTGGAAGGTGCTTATATGGTGCCTTCTCGATGTTGTCGGTGCTCTTTGAATGGATGTGCCTTTCGATGGTGGAAGGCACCCTTTTGATGATGGCGCCTTCCTGCTATGAAAGGTGCTTCTGAATGGGTGCACCTTCCTGATGTGGAAGGCACTGCTGAATACCTATGCCTTCCTAGGGTGGAAGGCATCGTTGTATACCTATGCCTTCCTAGGGTGGAAGGCACCTCGGTCTGTATGCGCCTTCCTGATGTGGAAGGCACCTCGAGCTCTTTTTTTTGTGGCGCCTTCCCGATGTGGAAGGCGCCTACTTTTTTTTTTTTTTGTGCGCCTTCTTTATAAGGAAGGCACCTTCTTCTGGCACCTTCTTTATAAGGAAGGCACCTTATTCTAGGGTGCCTTCTTCATAAGGAAGGCACCTTATTCTAGTGGGCACCTTCTTCATAAGGAAGGCACCTTATTCTGGTGGGCACCTTCTTCATACGGAAGGCACCTTCTTCTGGTTGGGTGCCTTCTTTATAAGGAAGGCACCTTCTTCTATGCCTTCTCGATGTGGAAGGCACTTTATTCTTGGCAATCATGTTGTGATTGACTGGGAAAGGGTGATCAAGCCTTCTCAGTCTCGCTTCACGCTGCCTCAGCTTCTACCTACGAGTGTCGATGTCGGAATGCTGAGCCGAATCAGGCCTGGTTTCCTAGATACCTATTCCTCATGTTGTCAGGTCCTCCACCTACAAAAAGCAAATGAAAAGAAAGAAAAATAAAGGTAGTTAGATGCATTCCATGCCTATTAGGCCCTGGATTAGGATGCCTACAGCTTGCATGTGGGCGTCATCCCTACAAAACACATCGTAAGAAAAAAACTAAATTAACTGATTTTGGTGAGCACCTCCATGCCCACCATTTTGCCTGTTAAGAGTTTGGTCCAGATCTAACAAGATGGGGTCTCCCCCATGTCTATTCTGGATTCCACCTATAAGGTTTTGGATGTGTTATAGGGGCGCAGTCGGTGGCCATTGACCATTAACACGGTGTTGCTGTCATCAATTGTTCTAACATGCACTGCCCCATTCTTGATGAGCTCTACCACCTCATACGGTCCCATCCATATTTGCATTAATTTACCTTTTCTTTCCTGGAACCGAGAATCATACAACAACACCCATTCTCCTTCTTGGAACTGCTTCAGTTTAATGTGGTGATCATGCCACCGCTTTCTTTGCTTTTGTATGATTTTCGTTCTCTGCAAAGCGTCCATTCAGATTTCGTCCAGCTGATCTAGCTGTCGAATCCTTTCTTTTTGAGCGTCATCCAAGCTCAAGTTCAATTCTGAAGTCGTCCTCAATGTCTTGATTTCAAATTCAATGGGCATCATCGCACTCTTCCCATAGACCAGTTGGAAGGGTGTGAAGCCTGTGGTGGATTTCCACGTGGTATTATACGCCTAGACTACCTCTGACAACCGTGTAGCCCAATATTTTTTGTGTTGCTGCATGGTCTTCATCAGGATGTTCTCTATTTCTCTGTTCGTCACTTCCACTTGCCCATTTTCCTGTGGATGGTAGGGTGTAGTTTTATTGTGCCAAACTCTGTATTGCTCCATCAGCTCCTTGATCAACTTGGAGGTAAATTGAGGCCCTTGGTCTATTGTTATCTCTCTAGGGACCCCAAATCATGTAAAAATGTGGGCAAATAAGAAATCGATGACTATTCTTTCTTTTGAATCTCTCAACGCTTGAACTTCAACCCATTTGGTGACGTAATCTGTACAGACCAAAATAAACCTCCTCCCTATTGAAGGTGGATTAATTGGTCCCACGAAGTCCATGCCCCACTTATCGAAGGGTTCCAGGTGTACTTGAGGCTGGAGGGGCATTTCATCTCGATGGGTTGGTCTACCCATTCTTTGGCATTCATCGCACTTGTTGGCGTACGCAGCCGCATCCTTGAACAGAGTGGGCCAAAAGTACCCAACCTATAGGATTTTGTAGGTAGTTCATTTCCTTACAAAGTGTCCTCCGCATGGTTCATCGTGACATGCTTTGAGTACTTCTGAGAACTCCTATTCTGCTATGCATCTCCTTATAATCTGGTCACATCCTATTTTGAATAGGAGGCCATCAATCCATAGGAACGATGCACTTTTCTCTATGACCGCCTACTTTTCTCGAAAAGAGAGAGCAGGTGAGGTTCTTTCGATGGCCAAGTAATTGGCTATATCTACGTACCATAGGATTTGCTCACTAATGGTGAACAAATGTTCATCCAAAAACTGGTCTTCCACTACTGTATGGTCTATCGATATCAATCTGGATAGAAAATCTGCTACGACATTGTCTTTGCCTGGTTTGTCGACTATTGTGATGTCGAATTCCTATAGTAACAAGAGCCACCTGATAATTCTTCCACCAATGGCCGGCTTGCTCATCAAGTATCTGATGGCCGCATGGTCCATGTGGAAAAATACCTTATACCCGATGATATAATGGTAGAATTTGTTTATGGCATGCACAACTGCAAGGAACTCCTTCTCCGTCACCGTGTAGTTGAGCTCGGCTCCTGCCAAGTTTTTGCTGACATAGTAGATGGCATAAAATTCTTTGCCATCCTTCTATCCGAGGACTGCTCCAATCGCATTGTTGGATGCATCACAGTAGATATGGAATGGTATGGCCCAATTTGGTCCTCTTAAAACTGGTGTGGATATCAGTTTCTCTTTAAGCAACTGAAATGCTTCTTCGTAGTCTTCCATCCAATTGAACTCCACATCTTTAGATAATAGAGTGTGTAGTGGTTTTGCAATTTTGTTGAATTCGATGATAAATCATCGGTAGTACCCGGATGATCCAAGAAAACTCCTCACCTCTCTCTACATTTTGGGGCTGGGTAGGTCTCTGATGACCTCAATTTTTCTTTTATCAACCTTTATTCCTTCTACAGAGAGGTGGTGTCCCAGTACGATGCCTTCTTGCATCATCATAAAGCATTTCTCATTGCTCAGGGACAAATTGTTTTCCTTGCTTCTTTCGAGCACTCTTTCCAAGTTCGTCATTGCTTCATCAAAGGTTTCTCCATAGACGGTGAAGTCATCCATGTATACTTCGACCGCATCTCCCATCATGTCTAAAAATATGCTAAGCACCACCCTTTGAAAGGTGGCAGGTGCGTTGCATAATCCGAAAGGTAATACCCGATAGGCAAACGTTCCCCATGGGTAGGTGAACGTTGTCTTATCCTGATCCTCTTCTCCTATCTGGATCTGGTTGTATCCACTGAATCCATCCAAGAAGGAGAAATACTTCCTCCCAAAGAGTGTATCCAAGACTTGATCAATGAACGGGAGCGGGAAGTGGTCCTTCTTGGTCACTTTGTTTAACGCTCTATAGTCCACATAGATTCACCACTTCCCATTATTTTTAGGGACTACCACTAACGGTGATACCCACTCACTATCAAAAATTGGATAGATGAATCCGACAGTCAAGAGTTTTTGCAGTTCTTCCTTGACAATGTCTTTCATTATCGGATTCATTCTTCTCTATGGTTGCCTGCTTGGAGTTGCTTGATCATCGAGGTATATACGATGGGTACAGATCTCTGGGCTGATACCCTTCATATCTGAGTAATCCCATGCAAATGCCTATTGGTGTCTAACCAGGAGCTCTTCTACTTTCATCAATTGTGTGGGAGTCAACCCACTACTGACATTCAATGTTCTTCCTGGCCCGACGTGTATCTACTGAACGTGGTGATCTTGGGCACCAACCAATGGTGATCCAGGTGTGGAGATGGAGGACTCCCCATGGAGGAACTCCACAATAGCACCATCTTCATCTTCTTCTACCAACTCATCCAACGTCATCACCGGTTGGATCATGGATAGCTCAAGATTTTCATGCTCGATCAACATGGGTTCTCCTAATGAGTCGACGGACTACGCTGGGGGTGAAATAGTCAACATTTTAACATTTTATCCATCGAAGATGGTCATCAACCCATCCTCGATAGCTGATGTAAGCATCAGCTATTGCCAGCCATGGCCTTCCCAAGATGAGTGGGTAACCACCTAGCCTAGTTTTAGATTGCAAGACTAAAAAGTTGGTTGGGTATTCCCATGCACTGACTATCACTATTACGTCTTCCAACATTCCTTTCGATGCCATGGTCGATCGATCGACCAGCTACAACACTATCATAGTGGGTTTTAGGTTCATGAGTTGTAGCCTCTACATGGTCTCCTGAGGCATTACGTTGATGGCTGCTCCGAGATCGACCAACGTATTGGACAGGGAATGTCCCTCAATTTTTATAGTCAGCATCAGGCTGCCGGGTCTGCATACTTAGGATGGCACATTTTGCCCATCATCAAATCTGCTAGTTTACCCATGACATTGATAGTCTGGGTTGCTCTTCATCCTGGCTTCCTTAGACACATCTCTCTTATCACCTTGGTATATATCGAAACATCTCGGATGGCTTGAAATAATGGAATTGTCATGGTGAGGTTCTTCAAGCTAGACAAGATATCAAACTCCGTCGCTACGTTACTTTCCTCTATTCTTGTAGCCGATTGGGAAATGGAGCCTTTGCTCTCTCAGATATTTCCTCTATCACCTCTTCTACAAGAGGTGTTTCTCCTACCTCTTCCTCCTCTTCTACCAGTGGAGGCGTTCCTACTCCTAGCTGTCTACCAGACCTAAGCTGAATATGGTACATCGGATACATCTCACCCTCCACGTTGTATGTTGGCTGGTTCACCCTATTATTAGGATTTGTCATCGGTTGTGCGGGTAGCTATGCAGGTCTCACTACTGGCAACATCGATAAATTCTGTTGGGGGTGAGCTGGTGCTACATTCTATGGAGCCTGATTCCATGCAGTGTGGCCTCTCCACTACTGCCCAGGATATGGATATGGCATCCATGGCTGCTGGTTCGGGAATGCTGTTGGGGTGCATTGGACCAGGGTGATGGCCCCCACCACCCCATGTTAGGTGGTTGAGGTGGGCCTTGGGGCATGTATGGTCCTCCCCCATATGATGACATTTTGGTTGGCATATTCCCCACAAGGGGTTGTGGCCAACTCTTTCGATTGCCTATGAAATAGGCATCCATGCTTTCAACATCCTCCTGATTATTGGGTAGTTGTGGGCACAATCGAGTTTTATGGTTCAGCCTACAAACTATGCATACTCTAACTTTGTTCTCTGGGCATGCATTCTTTGCATGCTTCCCTCTACATTTTGGATAGAAATAAGCCAATGTTGCTTCATTTTCTTGCTTATTTTTCTCTAACAATAGTGTATCCATCTGCAATGCTAGAGATGAGAGCATTTCGCTCTTTAAATCTTCTAGCATGTTACCTATTTCTATCTTCGTGACTGAAGCAGTCACTTTCATGGTTCTAGAAGTGGTCTTGCCTCTCCTTCTTGAGTAGTTCCGGCATAGTTGTCGGATGTCTTCCATAGCGTGCTGGTAGACATCACCTCCAGAAATCATGTTAAGAGCCTCCAGTGATTCATTGGTAAGTCCTCTCAAAAATATGCTTTTGAGGGACTTATCAGATAGTTTCATGTGAGGAGATCATTGAAGATTGAAGTTGAATCTCTCCCAGTATTCCTTGAGAGACTCATATTCTTTCTACGTCATGCTCAGGACCTCTTCTCTGGAGTCTCTTGCTCTCCCAAAATCTTGGTATTGCTCTAAAAGAGCTTCTTCATTTGATCCCAAGTGGCAATGTGTTTGTCTCCCAGACCGATGAACCACCGTAGAGCTGCATCATCCAATGTGGAAGGAAAGAGTTTCAGCTTCTGCGTATCAGATTTGTAGTCCACAGACCTACATAAGACATCAAACTTAAATAAAAATAGGTCAGGGTCCTCAGTTGGGTATCCTCTGAAGGTCGAAAGGTGAGCAGGGGATATGTTTTTCATTTTGGTATCTCCTACTCCTTCATCAATCGAGAAACTAAATCCAGATGAGACTTCTTCATTGTCAGCCATTTTTTTAGGAAATGCGGTCTCTAATGCAGTATTTATGGCCTTACGATCATTTAAGACTTTTTGAGTCAAGGCTCTAAGGTTGTCTGGTGTTATCGTCCGATCTTCTACAACTTTCCACAATAGGGCTTCCTCTAAGGGTGTCCTATTAAATAGGGGATTTATGATGATTCATTCTTCCCCAAGTTGATGGGATGAGGAGGCACTTTGCACAAAGTGTGGATCCTCACTCCAATGGATTGTTGGAGGTGGGTTGGGTGAGTCTAATTCAAATTTAGAATGTTTGGCTGACTCAGGTTCTAGTGGATTGGTTTTTATAAACCGACCGTCAGGTCCTCTTCTTCTCGAAGAACTCATACAAGGTCAGATGGAAGGTTTCTAGGTATTGTAAATAATCTAGTTGAGATGCTTCCTCGACAACGGTGCCAAAATGTTGTGGGCCAAACAAGGTTAACTTCTTTCCTACTTTTGTCACATGCCCGTGCATTTAATTTATCAACCCAGGGAGCTTCGTAAACTTGCGAAGGGTCTTGAACAAGATTGCTTACAATACCACTTGAGATGAGTCCGCTAGTTCTACTATTGGGGGGTGTTTCAATGGTCATCAATCATTCATACACTCCTCAATAATTTACGTAAAAATAATTAAATCTACAGAAAGGAAATATTCATGCATTCCTAGAAATAAACCTATTGCAATACTAGAAATAACAATGCGATAAACAATCTTATAAAAGTGGTAAACTAATCTAGAAAACACAAGAAAAATAGGGGAAGAAATACTGGCTTGGAGTGGGCCTAGGCTCCAGCAACTTCCTCCCAACTGAACACGCACTTAGAAACTCTTAGAACTGTATTATAATTATCAAAGTATTACAATGCTTCTTCTATATATCTCTCTACATTTACTATCAAAATATTCTATATATCCTTAGAGAGGTCTACATGTGTTTATATAGCACACCCATAGATCTTCTATTACAAAGAAGTTATAACAGTCGATTCATTCCAGACTAAACTAAGACAGTCTAGTAAATGTGATCGACGTCTACTAAAATTGGCATTCATTTCTAATGGTGGCATGTTCACTGATTGGTTTGTGCTTCGCCTAGCATTGGTAGGACATTCTCATACGTCGAGTGATCCCCAATTTAACTCTACATGACGTAGAGTTGGAACTGCACCAGTCTCTATTGTCCACGTCATGCTTGTCTGGTCAACGGGTGAAGAACAGGGGTGCCTTCCCTATGAGGAAGGTGCCTAAGTATGTCGGGTGCCTTCTCTATGTGGAAGGTGCCTTACTGCCATTGGTGCCTTCCTGGAAGAGGAAGGCGCTTATCTTCTATTGGTGCCTTCCTATGAGAGGAAGGCGCTTGCCTTCTAGTGGCACCTTCCTATTGCCTTCCTTATGAGAGGAAGGCGCTTGCCTTCTAGTGGTGCCTTCCTATGAGAGGAAGGTGCTTATTTTCCTTTGGCACCTTCCTAGAAGAGGAAGGCATTGGCCTTCTATTGGTGCCTTCCTAGGAGAGGAAGGCGCTTGTCTTTCCTTGGCACCTTCCTGGAAGAGGAAGGTGCCTACTTACGCTTGGTGCCTTCCTAGAAGAGGAAGGCGCCTACCTTCTCTACGTTGATTCCGAAAGAAACAAAGTGCCAGGTCCATGAAAAGACCTCGACTGATCCAAATCTGACTAAATCAACTACAATTCCACAAAAACACACTGAAAACACATGAATTAGATAACACGCATAATTTCATCAAATAATTATATAATCATTCATAAACATATGCAATCCTTATTATACAACCGCATAATAATCAAGAAAATGTATACAAAATATGAGCATTTCTGAAGCTCATCATCCCCC
>JAQPPZ010006357.1:0-10347 GCA_028583015.1 Wollemia nobilis
CAAAAAAGCCCAACTATTTGTTGTAATCACAATGACACTGAGAGGGGGTGAATCAAGTGTGTTCTTTAAAATTTCTAAAACATATGATTTTAAATCCAGCAGTAGTTTAAAGCAGATAAAAGAGATACTAAACGCATCAAGAAAGCATCACACATAACACAACAATTTTAACGAGGTTCACCAATGTGGCTACTCCTCAAAAAGACTGCTTGGACTACCATCCAAATCCAGTCAATGCAAAGCTACAACTTTACATAATCCTTTACCAACACCAACTGGAAGGAGCACCAACCCCTTAGCTTTATCTCGCTTCAACAGAATGGAGCACCAACTCCTATTTTTCCAAGCACCTACTGGAAAGAGGCACCAACCCCTTATACCAAGCTGCAACTTGGAGAATAATAAAGATAATCAAAATGATACAATAAAACTTTATTCCTTACAGTCTGCTATTTTTTTGCATTCTGCTTCTACGTAAAACTCTTCGCACCGTCATCCATGCATTCACGATCTGCAGATCCGAACTACGACTTTGCACACTACTCGACTGAACTTCATGCAATCACGATCTACAGATTCGAGTTACGACTTTGCATTCTTCTTGACCGAACTTCATGCAATCACGCTCCTCGCACTCGCACATTATCTCATTGCTACGCTCTCTTTACTGCAACTCCAAAGAACTATCACTTTGCTCACTCTCTGGATCGAAACGACTTGCTCTCTGCTTGACGCGAACTTGTTTCGCACATTTCACACTTCTCGCACATATTAACCTCGCAACAGCCCCCTTTTTATAGAAGAGAATTCAACATCAAACATATTCGGCTCTAAATCAAAGACGTCGATCGCAAACCCTAATGATGTCAACATCAAACCCTAGAATTTTTTTGGCTGCTTAAACTTTGTGATTGTCGGCTGCAAACCCTAAAAATGCCCATCATAAAACCCTAGCAAATGTCGGCTTTGAAACCCTAAAGACGTCCGCTGTAAAACCCTAGCAAATGTCGGCTTTGAAACCCTAAAGACGTCCACTGTAAAACCCTAGCAAATGTCGGCTTTAAAACCTTAAGGATGTCCCTGTAAAACCCTAGCAAATGTCGGACTTTAAAACCCTAACGACGTCCACTGTAAAACCCTTGACAATGTCGGCTTCAAACCCTAAAAACCGTCGGCCTCGATTCAAACTTGTCGGCCTCAAACTCCTCTGCCACCTTCTTCTCCTTCCTGTAGCTTATTTTCGTGAAATAGCAACACGTCGCGATATCGCGACACTTTTTGTGTCCGTACGCCTCCTCGACCTTGTTGTCACGAAATCGTGACCCTTTTGGCCTTTGAATGCTTCACTACCATTCTTGTCATGAAATCGTGACACTTTGATCAGTTGCTGACGTCATCCTCAATCTTGTCGCGAAATCGCGACGCTTTCGGCTTCTAGCGGCTTTTCTTGCAACCTCGTGAAATCGTGACACTTTCACTTTCGCTGACGTCATCCTCATCTTTGTCATGAAATCACGACGCTTTCAGCTTCCGTACATTTTGTGCTTCATTCAAGAGCGAAATCGCTACAACTTAGTGCCTTGTGCTTTCAACTTTGCTTTTACCCGTGAAATTATTGACTTGAAGCATAATCGCTGCATCTTTGAGTTCTCGCACTTTAGTCCTAGTAGCGAAATCGCTACACCTTCGTGTTGAGTATTTTCACCTTGTAGCGAAATCGCTACACCTTTGTTTTGTGCAACTTTTACCCGTAGCGAAATCGCTACACCTTTACTTTGTGCCTTTGCAACTCGTAGCAAAATCGCTACACCTTTACTTTGCGCCTTTGCAACTTGTAGCGAAATCGCTACAACCTTTTTACTTAACACTTTCTCCCTGCTTCGGCCAACGAAAATTCAACATGTAGCGAAATCGCTACAGTTTCTCGACTTAGCTTCTTGGCCTCCGACATGTCGTGAAATCGTGACAGTTTGCCTTGCGCCTTCTCTCTCTTTCGACTTGTCATGAAATCGTGACATTTTCAACTATGCCTTCTCTCTCCTTCGACTTGTCATGAAATCGTGACATTTTTGATTGCGCCTTCTCTCTCTTCCGACTTGTCACGATATCGCGACATTTTCAATTGTGCCTTCTCTCTCCTCCGACTTGTCACGAAATCGTGACATTTTTGATTGCGCCTTCTCTCTCCTCCGACTTGTCATGATATCATGACATTTTCGATTGCGCCTTCTCTCTCCTCCGACTTGTCATGATATCGCGACATTTTCGGCTGTGCTTTCTCTCTCCTCCGACTTGTCGCGAAATCGCGACAGAAAACATGTCGCGATATCGCGACAATTTTCTAACTTGTCTTTTTCTTCGAATTTTTTCTATCTTCTGCATCTGAATGACTTCTGATCTGTCTACCCACTGCATCCTTGGATCTAACTGCCTATGTTGACAACAATGACAACCTTCTTGCAACACCTTGCTCAACAATCTCCCCCTTTGGAATTGTTGGCAACACCTGTATACATTCCCGTAACTCTTCTCCCCCTTTGTCAATAATACCAAAGGGCTCGTCGCAGACTCTCCCCGAGTCCATCCTCACACTTCTCAGGCATAATTTGACTCCCCCCGAGTCCATCCTCAAATACTCAAATGCTCCCCCTGAGAAAGTGATCCCTGTAGCTAGTCACTTCTTAGGAAGTGTGACTACTCCTAATTTGCTTCGAAGATACTCAAATACTTCCTTGGGCAAAGGTTTTGTAAAAATATCTCGCTACCTGTTCTGTAGTTGGGACATAGTCCAATTTAACTTCTCCTTCTGCAACTTTTTCTTTCAAGAAATGATACCTTATAGCAATGTGCTTAGTCCGTGAGTGCATTACTGGATTCTTAGAAATGTTGATTGCACTGGTGTTGTCACACTTTACTGATATTGGTTCACTAAAATTAATGCCTAGATCTTTCAAAGTTTGTTTCATCCACAAGACTTGTGTACAACATGTTGCTGCTGCAATATATTCTGCCTCAGCTGTAGATAGAGAAACCGACTCTTGCTTCTTACTGTGCCATGCAACCAATCTGTCCCCCAAATAGAATGCTCCTCCACTGGTACTCTTTCTGTCATCAACACATCCAGCCCAATCTGCATCTGAATATGATATAAGAGTGAAATATTTGCCTTTTGTATACCACAACCCATACTCCATGGTGCCTTTGAGATACTGAAAAATCCTTTTGACTCGTCGTTACATGAGTCTCTTTGGGACCGGCTCGAAATCTGGCTACCATGCAAACTGCCTGTAGAATATCAGGTCTGGTTGCAGTTAAATATAGTAAGCTTCCTATCATTGATCTATACATGGTTTGATCTACAGGTGGAGATTTGTCTTCTTTACTCAACTTGCAGCTTGTTGTCATGGGAGTGCTGACTGGCTTACAGTCCTCCATAGTGAACCTCTTTAGCATTTCTTTCACATATTTGATTTGGGAAATGAATATACCTTTCTCATTCTGATTAACTTGTAGCCCCGTAAAGTAAGACAGTTCACCAATCATTGACATTTCAAATTCATTTTGCATCTTGTTTGCTAAGTCTTTACACGATTCATCTTTGTTGTTGCCAAATATGATATCATCCACATAGACAACAAGAACAATGAGATGTCCACCTTCTGTTTTCACATATAGATTACTGTCCACTAAACCTTTCTTGAATCCCTGTTGAGAGAGATAATTATCTAGCCTAGCATACCATGCCCGTGGTGCTTGTTTTAATCCATACAGTGCTTTCTTTAATTTGCAGACAAGGTTAGGATCTTCACTGATTTGAAAGCCATCTGGTTGTTCAATATAGACCTCTTCTTCAAGTTTCCCATTTAAAAACGCAGATTTTACATCCATCTCGATAAACTCTGAAGTTCTTGTGAATCGCTAGTGCCAGAAACATTCTAATAGCTTCTAGTCTGGCCACTGGTGCGAAAGTCTCTTCAAAGTCAATGCCTTCGACCTGTGCATAGCCTTTGCAAACCAGTCTTGCTTTATTTCTAATGACCTGACCGTCTTCATTTAATTTATTACGAAATATCCATTTGGTGCCGATTACATTCTTGTTTGCAGGTCTAGGTACTAACTCCCAAGTTCTGTTCTTTTCAATCTGATCTAACTCTTCATTTATTGCCTTCATCCAACTGTCATCTTTGCTTGCTTCATCTATGTTTTTGGGCTCAATGTCGGATAAAAGAGAGTAATTACTTATTACTTTCTTTCTTGTCTGAATGCCACCTGTGGGATCTCCAATTATTTGGTCTCTAGGATGATTTTTCTGCCAGTTGCCCGTTTTGAATTTTCTGTTTTCTTGTACCTCTGAGTCATCTGATAAGTTATCTGCATCAGCCGTAGATGTATTTTCTGTGCCATGTACTTCATCTCCTTCAATGACTTCTTCGTAGATTGGGTAGTTTTCTTGAAAATTAACTATTTGTTTCCTCCCTTCATCGAATTTAACATCTGCACTGTCCACAATTTTCTTGAGTCTCTTGTTGTAGCATTTGTAAGCTTTGCTATGTGGAGAATAACCAACAAAAACACCTTCATCTCCTCTATCTTCAAACTTTCCAAGATTGTCATCAGCTTTTTCCGATGTAGCACTTACAGCCAAATACTTTGAGATGTTTAGCTGTTGCTTTTCTACCAAACCACAACTCATACGGTGTTTTGCATTCATGAGTTCTTAACATATACCTGTTTTGAATGTATACTGCTGTGTGAACCGCTTCTTTCCAGAATCTATCTGCTATTTTGTTCTCTGCCAGCATGGTGCGTGCCATTTCCTGTATAGTTCTGTTCTTCCTCTCTACTACACCATTCTGCTGAGGAGTTCTGGTTGCTGAATATTGTCTCCTGATACCATATTTTTCATAGTATTCTGTAAATTCATTCGAAATGAATTCTCCTCCTCTGTCCGATCGCAAGCATTTAATCCTTTTCCCTCGTTTCATTCTCGACTAGTCGTTTGAAGGTTCTGAACATTTCAAAAGCTTCTGTTTTATCTTTTAGGAAGAATATCCATGTCATTCTGGAATAATCATCGATACACAACATAAAGTATTTGTCGCCGTTTATGCTTTGAGTCCTCATGGGTCCACATAAGTCTGTATGAATGAGTTCCAAAGGCCTGCTAGTGTGATATTCTTTTGTTTTAAATGAAACCCTGGTTTGCTTTCCCTTCTGACATGAAGCACAAACACTATTTGAAGGTTTCTTAATGGTTGGAATATCTCTCACTGCTTGTTTAGAGCTGATTTTTGCCAAATTATCAAAACTTATGTGTCCAAGCCTCTTATGCCACAACCAGTTCTCTTCTTCTTGTCCAATGAAGCACATACCTTCTGAAAATTTTGAGAGTGTGTACAAGGTTGCCAGACGTCCTTGAGCCGGTTGCTATCAATTTCCCGCTGTTTATTTTTCTGACTTCACAACCCCGCTTCTTGAAAACCACTTCATGTCCTTTATCACAGATTTGACTCACACTTAACAAAGTTATGTTTCAAACCATCCACATATAAAACTTCTTCCGACTTGATTTTCCCTTCACTAATTTTGACCGATCCTTTACCTATTATTTTGGCTCCATCATTATTGCCGAACTTCACGGAACCACCCTCATATTTCTCGTAGATTTTCAAATTTTTGTTTATCACCTGTCATATGACTTGAGCAACCACTGTCAAGAATCCACGGTACATATTTATTCTGAGCTCTAAAGGCTGTCTGCACTATTAAAGATTCCTGTTCTTTCCTGAGCTGTTCCTTTTGTTTCCATTCTATTTTAACTGTGGTGTTGGGTTCTAGCTGGGATTTCCCCTTTTCAAAATTTTGCACATATCCTTCAGAAGAAATTCTATTATGTTTTGCCTTATATGGTTGAGTTCTTCTTTTCTGAGATTGATATGGAACAGAAATACTACGACAGTTTCTGGCAATATGCCCAAAGTTGTGACACTTAAAGCATTCTACTGCATAACTCATTAGAGGAGCAAAAGCATTTCTACTAGTGAAACTTCTTGAACCTATATTGTACTTGCAGTCAACAATTTTATGCCCATAACCATTACATTTAAAATAGAAACCATAGAAATAATGATTGAACCTGAAAGATGGTCTTGGCCAAGTTGTTGCAGGAGCCTTAGATCTTCTTTTCTTCTGATGTGTGACCTTGGTGAAGCCATCAATGTCAGCTACTATTTTAGGATTGGCATTACAGCTTTCTTTTGCCTGATTTGTTTTTCTTTCCACAACCTGTTTCTTGTCTTTACTCTTTTCACTTTCAACATTGCTTGCCTTTGGTCCACTTGATGATTCTCCTTCAGTAAAACCCAGACCGAATTTGATACCTGTGGGTCTTTGATTGCTTAGGATTTTGTCCAGCTTCATCGAACTTTCATCACGTTTTAAATGACAGCTGATTTTTCGATCCAACTCTTGTATCTGTATTCGAAGACTAACATTTTCTTCTTCCAATTTGCAACAAGTAATCTATCTTCATGGTTACCCGTACTTCAAGATCTTCGAACATTTTCTTGTACTCTTCTCGTCTGTGTTTTTAGACTGGCTATAATGTCATTTGCATCCTCAAGCTTCCTTAACAATTTTTTTTTCTTTCTTTTCTCGATTTCCATTCTATAAGAGCAGAAACCAGATCACCTTCTAAATCAACTTCAGCCTCACCTATTTCAATAGATACTTCAGAGTTCATTCCTTCTCTCTTTTGTGTGTTTTCTTGCCTCTTCTGATTCTTCTACTTCAAACGCCATAAAGAGAGCCTCACCTGTTCCTTCTTCGTAGTCTTCACTAGAACTCGTCCTCAGAAGATTCTGCATTTCGGGAGATAAAGCTTTTCTTTTTGAAATTGCCTTTTCTGAAGTTAGTTTTCTTCCTCCATTCACTTCTTTCTTGATGCTGAGTTTCTTCACCTTTGTTCTTGTCATGGAGAGGACATTTGATAGCAAAGTGTCCAATGCCTCCACAATTGAAACATTTAAAAGGTAGCTTTCCTTTGTATTTTCCTTTTCCTTTTCTCAACTTTTTGACAAAATTTGCTTCCATTTCATCTGAAGCATCCTCTTCTTCGACTCTTGTTTTGTGCTTTTGCCTTTTAGGGCTTTGAAAGTTGCTTCTCTGTCTGTGGGATTAGACCTTCCTATTCTCATTTCAAAAGCAGTCAAAGAACCATGCATCTCATCCATACTAAAACTATTTAGATCTTTGGCTTCTTCTATGGCAGAGACTTTAGAATCAAATCTAGGAGGGAGCGATCTTAATACCTTTTTCACGATAGCAACATCGGTTAATTCTTCGTCGAGACCTCTGATTGAATTGGTGATCCCATTGACTCTTTGCATGAAGGTCTCTATGTTCTCATCATTGTCCATCTTTAAAGATTCGTATTGAGCTCGATGTGCTTGAAGCTTGGCCTCCTTGATCCTATCATCTCCTTCATGGATGTTCTCTAGTTTATCCCATATATCTTTTGTTGATTCACAATTTATGACCTTGACTAGCTCACTGTCCACTAGTCCACACATGATGGCATTTTTTGCTTTTGAATCATATTCAAATGCCTTTTTACCAGCCGTGTCTGTTGGAGCGGTGGCAGGAGCTTTGTAACCATTAACTACTGCACCCCATATGTCAAAACCCAAAGCACTGAGATATGTCTGCATTCTAATTTTCCAGAACGCATAGTTAGTCCCATCAAACAATGGTGCTTTGTTCGAGGAGAAACCTTCACCACTTGCCATTGCGTAACTTCCAAGATCACCTTAGCTGTTTAAGCCTGTTCAGGTACTTGGCTCTGATACCAATTGTTGTAATCACAATGACACTGAGAGGGGGGGTGAATCAGTGTGTTCTTTAAAATTTCTAAAACATATGATTTTAAATCCAGCAGTAGTTTAAAGCAGATAAAAGAGATACTAAACGCATCAAGAAAGCATCACACATAACACAACAATTTTAACGAGGTTCACCAATGTGGCTACTCCTCAAAAAGGACTGCTTGGACTACCATCCAAATCCAATCAATGCAAAGCTACAACTTTACATAATCCTTTACCAGCACCAACTGGAAGGAGCACCAACTCCTTAGCTTTATCTGCTTCAACAAAATGGAGCACCAACTCCTATTTTTCCAAGCACCTACTGGAAAGAGGCACCAACCCCTTATACCAAGCCGCAACTTGGAGAATAATAAAGATAATCAAAATGATACAATAAAACTTTATTCCTTACAGTCTGCTATTTTTTTGCATTCTGCTTCTACGTAAAACTCTTCGCACCGTCATCCATGCATTCACGATCTGCAGATCCGAACTACGACTTTGCACACTACTCGACTGAACTTCATGCAATCACGATCTACAGATTCGAGTTACGACTTTGCATTCTTCTTGACCGAACTTCATGCAATCACGCTCCTCGCACTCGCACATTATCTCATTGCTACGCTCTCTTTACTGCAACTCCAAAGAACTATCACTTTGCTCACTCTCTGGATCGAAACGACTTGCTCTCTGCTTGACGCGAACTTGTTTCGCACATTTCACACTTCTCACTATAATTAACCTCGCAACAGCCCCCTTTTTATAGAAGAGAATTCAACATCAAACATATTCGGCTGTAAATCAAAGACGTCGGCTGCAAACCCTAATGATGTCAACATCAAACCCTAGAATTTTTTTGGCTGCTTAAACTTTGTGATTGTCGGCTGCAAACCCTAAAAATGCCCATCGTAAAACCCTAGCAAATGTCGGCTTTGAAACCCTAAAGACGTCCGCTGTAAAACCCTAGCAAATGTCAGCTTTGAAACCCTAAAGACGTCCGCTATAAAACCCTAGCAAATGTCGGCTTTAAAACCTTAAGGATGTCCGCTGTAAAACCCTAGCAAATGTCGGCTTTAAAACCCTAACGACGTCCACTGTAAAACCCTTGACAATGTCGGCTTCAAACCCTAAAAACCGTCGGCCTCGATTCAAACTTGTCGGCCTCAAACTCCTCTGCCACCTTCTTCTCCTTCCTGTAGCTTATTTTCGCGAAATAGCAACACGTCGCGATATCGCGACACTTTTTGTGTCCGTACGCCTCCTCGACCTTGTTGTCACGAAATCGTGACCCTTTTGGCCTTTGAACGCTTCACTACCATTCTTGTCATGAAATCGTGACACTTTGATCAGTTGCTGACGTCATCCTCAATCTTGTCGCGAAATCGCGACGCTTCCGGCTTCCAGCAGCTTTTCTTGCAACCTATCGTGAAATCGTGACACTTTCAGCTTTCGCTGACGTCATCCTCATCTTTGTCACGAAATCGCGACGCTTTCGGCTTCCGTACATTTTGTGCTTCATTCAGTAGCGAAATCGCTACAACTTAGTGCCTTGTGCTTTCAACTTTGCTTTTACCCGTGAAATATTGACTCGTGAATCCTACACTTTTGTGCCTTACACTTTCGACTTGAAGCATAATCGCTGCACCTTTGAGTTCTGCCCTTCAGACCGTAGCGAAATCGCTACACCTTCGTGTTGAGTATTTTCACCTTGTAGCGAAATCGCTACACCTTTGTTTTGTGCAACTTTTACCCGTAGCGAAATCGCTACACCTTTACTTTGTGCCTTTGCAACTCGTAGCGAAATCGCTACACCTTTACTTTGCGCCTTTGCAACTCGTAGCGAAATCGCTACATCTTTTTTACTTAACACTTTCTCCTTGCTTCTGCCCGTGAAAATTCAACATGTAGCGAAATCGCTACAGTTTCTCGACTTAGCTTCTTGGCCTCCGACATGTCGCGAAATCGCGACAGTTTGCCTTGCGCCTTCTCTCTCTTTCGACTTGTCGTGAAATCGTGACATTTTCAACTATGCCTTCTCTCTCCTTCGACTTGTCATGAAATCATGACATTTTTGATTGCGCCTTCTCTCTCTTCCGACTTGTCGCGATATCGTGACATTTTCAATTGCGCCTTCTCTCTCCTCCGACTTGTCGTGAAATCGTGACATTTTTGATTGCGCCTTCTCTCTCCTCCGACTTGTCGCGATATCGTGACATTTTCGATTGCGCCTTCTCTCTCCTCCGACTTGTCGCGATATCGTGACATTTTCGGCTGTGCTTTCTCTCTCCTCCGACTTGTCGCGAAATCGCGACAGAAAACATGTCGCGATATCGCGACAGTTTTCTAACTTGTCTTTTTCTTCGAATTTTTTCTATCTTCTGCATCTGAATGACTTCTGATCTGTCTACCCACTGCATACTTGGATCTAACTGCCTATGTTGACAACAATGACAACCTTCTTGCAACACCTTGCTCAACA